>JABXWE010067689.1:0-11861 GCA_014611495.1 Limonius californicus | reverse complement strand
GTCCTAACTTTGGGCGTTGTGGACATATCGAATGGGGCGATGTGGTCACGTTGGGCGTTCTGTCCCTGTCTTAACTTTGGGCGTTGTGGGCATTGTGGAGAGTTTGGAATTGGGCGATGTGGTCACGTTGGGCGTTCTGTCCCTGTCTTAACTTTGGGCGTTGTGGGCATTGTGAAGAGTTTGGAATTGGGCGATGTGGTCACGTTGGATGTTATGTTCCCCACATATGTTAAATATTAGTAGATCAGTACATACACTAAAGTAAATAGGCAAGGGGCCGAGCTTAGCCGAAGGAAAATTTACGGTTATTTAAAAGTGGGCGATGTGGTCACGTTGGGCGTTCTGTCCCTGTCCTAACTTTGGGCGTTGTGGACATTTTGGGCGTTGTGGTCCTATTCAGAATTGGGCAATGTGGTCGCGTTGGGCGTTGTGTCCCTCTAGTAATTTTGGGCGTTGTGGGCATAATATAGCGTTGGGCGAAGTGTCCTAGACCCGTTGAAAGCAGAGTTGGAGAGTAAGCTAGGCAACACTTACGACATAACTGAGATGAGTGTGATGGGAAGAAGAAAGAGAAAAATTAAGATTATTGGTTTTAAACTGGATATTCAAAAAGAAGCTATAAAGAGAGGTATATTGAATCAGAATTGCTATATTAACAAAGAAACAGCAGATATAGATGTAATTGTTGTCAAGAAAATGAGAACCCGCTACATGGCGATAATAGAAGCAGATGAACATTCTTACAGGGAAATTACATCAGCAGGACAAGTGGAGATTGGTTGGGGGGTGTATAAAGCTTTTGGACATGTTCAAGTACTCCGTTGCCATAAATGTTTTGGATACAATCATAAAGCAGATAAATGTACAAATCAAGCAGTATGCAGTACATGTGCCGAAGGAAAACATCAAGGTGAGTGTGAAGCACCGGTGAAATGTGTAAATTGTAGTTTGGCAAACAATAAGTTTAATGTACAACTTGACTGTAAACACTCAGCGTTTGATTCAAAGTGTTCGGTGTATATTAAAAAAATCGAACAGCAAAAAAGAAATGACGATGCGTTTTTTATAGGTAAATAGCAACTACAGAATGGAAAAAGTATGAATAAAGATGGTAATACTTATATGTTAAATAGCCAAAGTGTAACTGCTAACCATAGTGAAATAGAAGTATTTGTGAAGTGTTATGATGTTGTTGGAGGGAACAGGATTCGTATATTAAACACAACCATGCTTAAGGACTAGGTACCCCACTATTTGCGCCCTAATGTAAACTAGTGTAACTTGGCCGATTTTAGATTTAAAATAATTACCCTTTACTACTGGACTTTAATAACAATTTTTGATATATTTTTGGAAAAAATAAATTTTTTTAGCCGCTGGTTACGAAAATAATTCTTTTTTATTTTACTACAAAAGTAAAAAATATTCGGATGTCAAATTTGGCATACTTCTTTTTGAAACACTCAGCTAGGGTATGCGAAAATTTGGTAATTATTCATAACTTTCAAATGCCCTATTATTTAAAAAAATATCTTTTAAACGCTAAAATTCGACAATAAACCTGCCAATTTAATAAGTATCTGTTTGATTTTTCTAAAATTTTGTCATACCCTGTAGGATGGCCTTTAAACCGTCTCCTGTAAAATTCAAGTTTTAGATTTCAGTAGAACTTGTTAAAAGTACAAAAGATGTTCTTCATTTAAATTTAAATGATCCTGAATTTGCAGACCGGACTAGCCGCGTGGAGGGGTAGGCGGGGTAGCAGGTAGTAGAGAAAGCCAGTGAAGTAAGTAGATGTTTATCGCTCGGTTGAATTAGCCCTAATCTCTTTTAAATACTTATACCAGAACCAACTTTTAACTTGCAATTACATAAGATAAAATTCAATAATACACAACTTGTTGTATGTTATTAATTTATTGAGGAAAAATTAGAATTTTTATAATAATTTATTGCTATTAATATATTTCTAACACATTAAAATATGTTATGGTAATAAATAAAATTACATATTACATGATATTATTAAAACAAGATTAGAGTAGGAATATTCAAAATTATAGTTAGATACAAATAAATGTAACACTATATCATTAAAAATTAAATAAAGGGCACAACTTTATTCTTTATCTTATCTTCCTTTGTTTCCTATAAATTAAAACATAAACATTAATGTTTCTGTTTTTCCATCATGTTTATTTACAAAGAAGAAATGTTTCTAGTTTGTAACCCTTTTGGAATTCTTGGATCGGCTAATTCAGGCAATACATGGTCTTCCCAAAACTGAATGAGTTTTGGCAGCATATTGTTTTGCCAAAATATTTGATCTCGTTTAATTAAAATTACTTCTAGATCAACATCTGTATATAATAATAAATAACAATGATCTTTTTCGCAAATATTAAGTTGTCCTTGTATTTGAAAAAAGTGATGGTGATTTTGTTTCAAACGTAGCTGCCCATTTTCGTCTATCTTAACACTTAATTTTTTATTATATGCAGCAGCCTCTTTAACTTTTTCATCTTTGACAGAATAAAGACACTTAACTTCTATAAGCTCACCATTTTCTGTTATTCCGTCAGGACTAGCTCCTAAAAAGCGGTAATTTGCAGATATAAATAAACCACAATCTTCGGTTTTCATGTCAAACATTTTTTCGAATTTTTCTATAGCTCTTTTTTCATTTTCGATGCCATATATGACCGGTTTTGTCCTTAAATTGCAATCTCTATAGTACATTTCTTTCAATAAATTATGAGAAGGGTTACTTTGTCGACGTAAACAAATTTTACCAAATGTTGAAGCAGTAATTCGATTTCTTCTGGCTTGATGCCAATCTATGTTTTCTCTTTGTCCGACGGTATTTCGTTCTAGGGCAACGGGATCTACAGTGTTTATATCGGTAATGATTTTTATTTTAGAATTTTCGAAATCCTTAGTGTCCAAATCTGCCTTCGCAGCATTTTTACCATAGTCCATATCCTCCTGTTGTATATTTGCCCCTGCTTGTCTTTTACTTTTCTTCTTATAATTTTTCCTTTTCTGTCGTCTTTCACAAAACGTATTTAGATAATGTTTATTAAAATTTGTTGATAATTTGTGAAATGCAGTACCAGAATTATACGATAGCCCAGCACCTATGCATCGTGTCCTATACGTTCCCCTTCTAATCAAATTAGTTCTTTTTCCACCAGTAAATTTTGCCACAATAGACATATACCTTTCAGCGTAATTTGTGGTAACATTCTGACTCAGCCTGTCTGTTTTTCGGACAACATTATCACATATTTTTATGAGTTCGCCGAAAACGTTCGCCGATTCCAATAAAGCTACGAAATTTTCTGACAGAACAGTTTGTTTCGTACATACTGCTTTTCTACATGTATGGTGATCTCCAAAAATGTGTTTCGCGGAATTCCTTAAATCTAATCTTAAATTATTAATATCGGGTGTTCGCGCGAGAATAGTTCTCACTAGTGCACTGAAACTAGCGATTTTAGATTTAATAATATTTCGAGCGGCAACGTCGTATCGAGTATTTTTAACTAATTTATATAAATGAGAAGTGATAGCTCTTGTGGTATGGTTAGCGCACTCTAACTTTATCACATAACGCCCATAAGTGACATTTTGTAAAATTCTCGCATAAACACTGGAATCACCGTCACCAATTACATATTTATACCTAATACCATAATCAGCTTCGCTACTATTAAATCCGTCTACAATAATGGTTTGTTCCATTCTTGTTGATGACCCCGTATAATTTTTGTAACAATAGTGGTCCGCTTTATTTGTAGCACAAACATAGCAGAATTTATTTTTTTATGCCTATATACAACAATTTTTTAGTAAATTTCCCTATTATGCATGCTACTCCAGACAACGAAGAAAAACTATGCCCATAGGACCTTTTCGCCCAACCACCATCTACAATTACTGAAATATAAGGGAATCCTTGTTCTACACGACCTTCCTCAATGGCTATTGTTTTCTCCTGCATAGCATTTTCATGCATCTGCTGTAACAGCAATTGTTCCCAATTCGTTGATAGCTTCTGTTCTTCTTTAGAGTATGTTTTCTTCGTCATGATTGGAACATCGAGAATGGAAAACAGTTCCTCAGTTTGAGCATATCCGGCACCTACTGACGAAACTCCCCAAACCAACGAACGATTTATATCATTATTAGAATTTTGTGTTTTTAATTCGATTTTTCTGTCACACACATGGCAATGATAATTTAAATGTGATGCTAATCCAGCTCTGGTTTCGCCAATGAAATTCATTTTGCCCATTGTGCAAGATAAATCGTGGATCGACAATTTCTGAACTTGCTCTATAAAATAAGCGATATTCACAATTCGATTTCCAGAAAGCACTGGTTTATCGATAATTGGCTCGATGGGTTCGATTTCCATACATAAATCAGGAAGATCTACTTCTGGTAGGCTGCAAAATTTTTTTTGTAGAGTTAGTAGTCTCATAGCCAGCAAAATGTGGAATTATCAAATAGTCAATTGACCAGTATTAAAATACTTAGTCCAATATTTAAAAAAGAGAGTTTGTGAGTAATACTTACTTGTCAAAATATTCAAGATGAGCATCTTCTGGTACATAACTATCCGAATTTTCTATGGATCGTAAAATTCGCATACGATTATGAAAAGCTTTTCTAGCTTTTGCAGCTTTACTTCGTTTTTTAGCGGTACCCGTACTGCGCATTGTAATTCTTGCAATAGTTAAAACACTTTACTGTACAAAACTAAACAATGAACTAAATTGCGCAGCGGCTGCAGAAGAACATTCTCTTAGTCACCACTTCAAAATTTTCAAACTTGTTTTCAAGTAAGGCTTAAGATTTTATCTGTGTAATCCGACAAGACTTTACTGATACCTGCATAATGAGGGTGTCATGAAGGGAAAGTATTTGTTTGTAATAGTTAAATGGGTGGCCTAACTGCAAGGCTTTTAAACAAATACTACTATTGTGCCATCTATGTCTTTGTTCATGCAATTCTAGGGGTACCTGGTCCTTAAGAGAGGCTGGTTACGAAGTGTCGTCCAGCACTGCCTTTATTAACAACATGCTACATGTAACGCCATCTAGGGCGATGTCAAAAAATTACATTTCAAATATCCCAACATGAAGCATTATGAACCTATGGTATTCTGCTTAACAGAGACCTGTTTAACTGATAGTATAGATGATTATGAAATACATATAGATAATTACAATATAGTTAGGGTAGATTCAGAAAGTAGGCACACAGGTGGGGTAATGTATTATATTAATAATAAGGTAAAATATGAACTAGTAGAAAAAGTGACATTTGGAAAAAATTATTGGTTATTAGTGGTGTATGTAAAAGATATTAATGTCAATCTTGCTTGTGTATACCATAGTCCAAGTGCTTCAGATGCTGATTTTATTTCATCATTTGAGGAATGGTGTAACGAAGCAGTTTTGACATTGAATGGAAACTTGTGTGTAGTAGGCGATTTTAATTTAAACTGGTTGGATAATGCCAGATATTATCCTAATAAGTTTAGAAACAGTGTAAAAGATTTAGGTTTAAGGCAGACAGTTACTGAAGCTACTAGAGTTACTAACGAGAGTAAGACAATGATAGACTTAGTATTAACAAATGATACAAATTTAAGTGCAATAGTGTTAAATAGTCCTAAGATCACGGATCATAGCATAGTTCAAATAAGTTTATCTTTAATTAAAACAAATAATGTTGGCTGTTATCGGATCAAGATAAAAGATGCACACAAGTGTAGAGACCTGTTAAGAGATTTAAATTATAATTATAAGGAGACTGATATAGATGTTAAATACAATGAAATTTTTGGCAAAATATTTAGAATATATGATACAGTAAGACCTAAGCGACAGTCTGATGACAAGGTGTGCAATAATTACTGGTTTAATGGAGACGTATTAAATGCCATACAGGAAAGGGATGTCAAATACAAAAGGTTTAAATTAACTGGAGATATTACAGATTGGAATGGTTATAAAAGTAGTAGAAATAATGTTGTTAGTGCAATAACACAGGCTAAATGTGGCTATTATTAAACTAAAATAGATAACTGCAAAAATGATACAAAAGAAATGTGGAAAACTCTCAAAACTTTTATTTCCAACAGCAACCAAGAGAACTATGATAAAATAACATTTAATGAAAATAGGATAATAAGTAACAGAACAGAAATAGTGGAGGAGTTTAATGAATTTTATATTAATAGTATTAAAGATGTGATAAAAGCAATACCCCAAAGTAAACACGAGTTTCAAATAGAACAAAGAACAGAGTACCTTGGTAATTTTATGTTATTAAATAGGCTGGATTTAGATAGAATAGTGTGCAGTTTAGCAGATAAGAACAGCCCAGATGAAATAGGGACACGTTTTATTAAGCAATTTATAAACGAATTAGCAGACCCTATAATGCATATAGTTAACTATAGTTTGGAAACGGGAATAGTTCCTAAATTATTGAAAGTAGCTACAATTGTTCCAATAAGGAAAGTTAAGGGTACAGTAAAAGCAGCAGAGTTTAGACCAATAAATATGTTACCGGCGATAGAAAAAGTGTTAGAACGAACAGTGTATGAACAATTGCGGGATTTTATAGAAACTAACAAGATAGTCGACACTTTTCAATCAGGGTTTAGGGAAGGGATTAGTTGTGAAGCAGCAGTGCAATATGTACTGAACGACTGGAAAGAAAGTGTAGACAAAGGATGGAAAGTGGCAGTCATATTTTTAGATCTGCAACGTGCATTTGAAACAGTTAGCAGAACCAAATTAATTGAAAAATTAATAAAATATGGGTTTAGGGATACAGTAATTAAATGGATTAAGGACTACTTAAACGATAGGACGCAAAGAGTCAAATGTGGACAAACTATTTCAAAAGAGAGTCATATTGAGGTGGGAGTGCCGCAAGGTAGTATCTTGGGTCCACTGTTATTTATACTCTACATAAATGATATGGGGAGATTACTAAAAGACTGTAAGTATCATATGTTTGCAGACGATACAATCATTTATTTATCAATGAAAGATGAAGGGAAATTGACGAATACACTAAACAAGGAGATGGCACGAGTTTGTGAATGGTTTAATGCAGGGGTCGGCAACCTTTTTCGGACGGCGGCGGGCCATTTTCAAAATAAAATTTTTTATGCGGGCCACAAATTCAAATGTAACTTAAATAGTGCTTTTATATCATATACGAGTATAAATATTATTAAAAATAAATATAGGAAAAATTTATTTTTTATTGACATGCTATAATAACAATAATGTCAGAGAACAAAAATTTTACAATTCTTAAAAGGAAAAAAAAGAAAATACAATTCCAATTACATATGTATAAATATGTAAATATAAAATATATAAAATATTAAGGAAAATAGTTTATCTTTCATTTTATTCATTCATTAAAATTCAATGCGCTTTTTGTTCTTGAATATTGTTTGATAATTCATTTAGTCCGGTTGTGTTTGGGATACTGAGATCCTCAACAAGTTTTGTAAATTTTCATCCGTCAACCTCGTTCTATATTTTGATTTTATGAAATTCATTCTTGAAAATGTTTGTTCGCATAAATAGGTGCTTGAAAAAATACAAATCATTGATTTTGCAAAATTTCTTAAATTGGGAAATTTATTTTCTGCTAGATTTGAATAAAATGCAATTAAATTATTTTCATCAAAATTATTTTTATATACATTGTTAGATTGCAAATCAATTAACTCTAGTTGTAAATTGTCTGGTGCTTTTACAATATCAAATTTTAAAGGATTTTCAAATATTAATATGTCCATTTCTTTTGCATAAAAATCTTGAAACCGATGACGAAAATTTTCATCCAGTACTTTTAGTGACTCAATAAAAATATTCAAAGGACACTGTTTGTCGTTTTTGGTTAAAAACGATTGCAAAGTAGGAAAATGACAATAATTATTCTTTTCAAGTTGAGAAATAAACAATTTTATTTTAAGCTGGAAACTTTTGATTTCTGTAAATAGCTCGTTGATTAACTTTCCTTTGCCTTGTAGTGTTATATTTAATTTATTGAGGTAAGTTGTAATGTCCACAAGAAAAGCTAACTCGCTTATCCATTTAAAATTCGATAATTCTGGTATATTATTTCCTTTTTCTGTCAAAAACATTTCCCACGGCTGAGCCATCTTACTTCAGAAAAATAAATGGTATCTTCATATTCTGCGTCAATTTCATTTAAGAAATTCCGGAATGTTCGATGGTTCATACCGTTTTTGCGAATATAATTGATGGACTTTACTACAATATTCACAACATTTTTCAAATTTACAACTTTTGCGCAAAGTGCATGTTGATGGATAATACAATGAAGTTGTAGAGGAGGCTGTGTAATATTTAATTCTTTCAATTTTTTATTAATCATGCCTACCAAACCAGTATTGTGACCCGTCATGTTCCTTCAACCGTCAGTTGTAACATTTTTTAATTTTTCCCACTTGAGATCGTACATATTGAAAACATCTAATAGTTGCAAAAATATATCTTCACCTCTTGTATTCCCATGGGGGCTTTTTAATGCAGCAAGTTCTTCTGTTACACAAAATTGTTTATCAATTCCACGGATAAAAATCAACAATTGAGCGGTGCTAGTTATATCGTTGCTTTCATCAAGTGCTAGTGAAAAATACTCAAATTGTGAAGAATTTTCTTTTAATTTATTAAACATGTTAGTCGATATATTTTCAATACGTCGAACTACTGTACGTGCAGACAAACTAATATCTTCAAATTTTTAATTTTTTCCGGACAAATTTCGTTAACAGCAGCCAAAGTACTTTTTTAATGAACTCTCCATCCGTAAATGGTTTGTTGTGTTCAGCAATTAATTTCGAAATATGTAAGGACGTTTTGACCAATGCTGAACTTTGTTCCTTACATTTTTTAAAAACGTTTTGTTGTGCTTCTAATGATTTTTGTAAAGAATCAATTTTATTTTGTCTGAATTGAGATTCAAATTTATCATATTCACTTTTGTGTTTCGTGTCGTAGTGGCGACGCAAATTAAATTCTTTAAATACGCTTATAGATTCTTTGCAAATTAAGCATAGTGCTTTATTGTAATTATTAATAAAGAAATAATCAAAAGTCCACTTTTCATTAAATTCGCGGTTTTCCTCATTAATTTTTCTTTTCTTTGGTATTTTATTCATTTTTCCTACGATAAAATATGAATTATTTTACCAATAAATTAAAAATAACATGTATTTCTCATTACCTATTGTAGTGAAACGTCATACGGTTGTCAATATGAACGTGTTTATGTGCAAAATGCACATATGAACATACAGTAGCAAACTGGCGAAATGAAAGAATGCTACACTTGCTAAGCGAGCCGTCGTATTCGCTGGGGAGTAGGCATTAAACTTGCGCAGTAAAATAGGTTTCCCACTATACTTCTGTTAGCGCGCATTTTTGTCACCGGCCACATTTCGGCACGCTCACGCTCTAAGTTTGTTGATTTTTCCTAAAATTATACTGGTGCTTTGGCGGGCCGCGCAAAAAGTTGCAAAGGGCCACATGCGGCCCGCGGGCCGCAGGTTGCCGACCCCTGGACTTTAATGCAAACGAACTAAAGATTAATTTGAGCAAAACAAAAAGTATGTGGATAGGAAATACACAGTGATTGAACTTAGAAATAAGAATTGGAAATGAAATAATTGAGGAAGTAGAAAAGGTAAAATACCTGGGAATTATTATATACAATAAGTTAAAATTTAATTTTCACATAGATTACATTTGTGGGAAAATAGCAAAAAAACTAGGAGTGCTAGCAAGAGCAGGGAAATTTCTTTCAACTTGGAGTAAGAAAGTGATTTATAATATTATAATATTGCCACATTTTATGTATGGTGGCACAATTTTACATCTAGCTAACCAAAGTGAGTTGAATAGATTACAAAAGCTTCAGAATAGAGGAATGAGAATAATCTTAAATAAAAATAGATATACAAGCATTGCTGAAATGTTAGAAAGACTAGAGTGGTTAAATGTCAGGCAGCTATTAGAGTATCAAGTATTAATATTCATTTAAAAAATGGAACTGAACCTGGTGCCTGATTATTTCAAAAATGTATTAACAAAAAATAAAGATATACATAAGTATAGTACAAGAAATGAGGAGAAATACTACTTAAATAGAAAAAACAAAAGTATTGCTCAGAAGGGGTTACTGTTTAGAGGGGTTAAAAGTTATAATTCTTTAAGCAAAGATATTAAAAATTGTAATACTATAAAAACATTTAGGATAAAGTTAAGGAACTACTTAAAAATTGCAGAGTAGATAAATAAGTGAACATAGTTAATACTAGTTAAGTTGTAATAATAGGTACCTATTAGTTAATTATTTTTGTATTGTAGAAACCTAAGCATATGTATACATTAGCGTTTTAAGCTAAATAAAAGGAGTATTATTATAGTAATGTTATCAAAATTCATTTATTTGATAGCACATTTGCAGATTATTTATATATTGTATTTAGAATTTTGATTTATTTTAGTTTAGATTTGTATTTATCGCTGGTGAAAATAGAAAAAATGTCTTTCCGGAACGCTATTAGCGCTTAATGAAAAACGAAACACAACAAGCTTGTGACGTACAAGTTCGCGTAATATGCAACGGACGAGTTTTAACCATGCATCTATCTCTCGTCGCCCGCTGTCTATCATCGGACGGTATATAAGAAGCACAGATTTTAGTGAAAATCATAACCGAAGAAGCTGGTTCAACTACAGAACGTTAACCTTTCATTCGGGAGGTCTAGGGTTCTACTCGTAACTCTCAGGCTGTCAACTCTGACTCAGGTTTTCCGTGATTTTCATGGGTCATTCAGGTAAATGCTAGGGCATATCATCAAATTTCCATTACTGGCTGAAAAGGGGCTTAGGGTTCCGGTGCGGAAGCCGACTGACCCCTATAACGGCCCGCCCCTTGCGTGAAATGAATTTTAGGGTTAGAAATCATTTTGTGTTCATTTTCTTTTGTTGTAAATTGTTTATGTTATACACTATCATGTTTATTTCGGGCCTTGTGGTTTTAAACCGGAACGAGCTCCGTTTCCAAATATTTTAACAGAGCGGCATTCCGGATAGTTCCGGCTTACATTCACCCCCAGTATTTAATTAACTGTATTGAAGGTCATGTTTAAAGTTACAAGCAGTAACTAGTATAAATTATTTCATAATGATTATTTTGGTGATATACTATTAAGACAATAAAACGTTCCTTCCACTTTCTACTACAATAAATAATAATAAATTCAAATATCAATACTTTACCATCTCAAATCTTTAAAATAAAAGTTGTGTAATTATAAATTGTTATTCCGAATTTATATTAATTGCAGCAATATGCTGCTTCGACTACAACGCGCATGCTTGTCGTAGCTCGCTTTATTTGTATTACTTAAACCAACCACTATCCCAAATCGATGAATTAATCAAACCCTGTGTTTGCTTGACGTCTCCATTCTGAATAGTATATCACTAATTAATGTTTAAAAGGTTTGATGTATTAAATGGTGCGGATATTACCTTCTCTAAATATTTATCGACATTTTCTATTGGTGGGTCTGGAGGTGATTCTACGCTACTTAACTGCAAGTAGTTCTTAAAAGCTTCACCTATAGGATCTTTGTATTCTGGAAATCTTCCGTTCGGTTCAGGCCTGGAAAACATAGGATATCACCAAAATAATCATTATGAAATAATGAAAAAAAGCTCTAGCTAAGGGATGCACATATTAATGTATTTCCGTTTCACTGTAAACGTCTCGCTGGAATAAA
>JABXWE010067688.1:0-13797 GCA_014611495.1 Limonius californicus | reverse complement strand
CGAAAACTAAGGTAAAAGAAATTGTTTCTGGTGTTGTGAAAAACTTTTTCCGAGTTTCATTTTCAAATTCCAATTGATTGAACCTTTTTTTTTGATGCGGCAAAAAGCGCCTTCAGTCGCCAATTGTCATTTTCTTTTTTCTGTTAATTGCAAAGAGTAATTATAGATTTTTTTTTGTAAACTCAGACGCCACTGCCTGCGTATATTTGTTCAAGAAATTAAATACGTAAACCAGGGACGGCGAACCTCGGTGTGAACATTCAATTAACCTTTTGTATTATTTAACCATAAATATTACCATTTTCAACGTAATCGTTATCATTTTTGTATCATGTCAGTAATCTAAAAGAAGTTGAATTATATTAGTCTTGAAATTGACCACATCTTTTATTTTTGTGTATTTTTATCTTTGTGTGCATGAACTTTGCAAGCTTTACATGTAGGAGGAGGCAAAATAAAAGTGAGTCCGATTCCCGTAAGCTGCTGGCTTCTCGAAGTTCCACGAGAACTGGTAATCTGCTGTGCTTTTGAAGTTGGCGCCCGATAATTTTGGCCTACCATGTACCCAACTAGGAAGATTTCATTCGCGTAAGCTGTTTCCGTGAACCACCCCTACTCCTCTGAGCTAAGCCGTAGGCCTTTTTCCACCTATCCTGTTGTGGGTCGACGAAAAAGCTCGTTTGGCCCGTTACATTGTGTTCTTGGAAAGGGGGCTTTGGCATTTTCCATTTTTAAAAAGAGACAGAAAGAAGACCGGTAACTTAAAACCTTAGTGCAACGTTTCGAGAAACTGAACTTGGAGGAAAAAAGACGAGTTGCACTAAACTTTGGTACAACAGCCACGCGGGAATAGTTGGGACGGACAAGCAGCGCAGTGAATTGTTATATTGTTTATTAATGTATTCGTTATTCTTATATATTGTTTATGTAGGTGTAGATAGTGTAGACAATAAATCATAAATTCTCTGTTGCGGTTTTATATCCTAATAATTCAAACTTTAAGTCGACTTACAACCGATTCGTACAATCAGTATGATATCTCAAGGTGATTACATTAATCCAATACTCTGTACAGTTTAACTTATTTTTGGACACTCCGGTCTTGAAAATTACAGCAACAGCAAGTGTTTGTTAAATTCTAAAATTTATTGGGATATAAAATAGTTGTGGCGAGATGTAAAATGTATTCATCACGTTGACGCTATTGTTTTCGTATAGTATTTTATTTCAGTTATGTGTCATCGACGAAAAATTTATGTGTAGTGGCAGATCGCATTAAATTACGTTCCAGTAATACATCCGAACAGTGTATAACCGTAGTTTCTTAAGTAAGTAAGTAAGTGTATTTTGCTTTCTCTGAATACGTGTAATATTTTATAAGTTATTTTAGTCTGAAGATGAACCCCAGTGGGTTAGAAAACGTTAACGTTACCTATTCATACCTGTAACAACATTAAATCTATTTTGTAAGATTCGACTGTGTTTTTATTCATCGACATATCTACCTTATCGCATTATGAAGCCTATGGACATTAACGAGTTTATTTCCTAGTTTCTTATTTAAATAGGTGTCTTCATCATCATCATCATAATCATTGACAGCCTTTTCGTCCCAGCTTACGTAGTAGGAATGTTCAGGTATAGCTTCCATCAGCGTGACGTTTGGAGTAATGATAAGGTTGAGACAGGTGGAACGGATACGTAAGTAACGTACGTAAATAGGTTGCTATGGTCAGTTTTCCCGAGATTGAATTAACAGTTGACTTTATGTATTTATTTAGTTAATAAGCAACCTACAATTTAATGCCGAATCCGAATGGCAGAAATTCCAAAGAAGGTTTTTAGCATTAAGATCCTATGGTTGCAAGCCGGATTGGGAAATTGTGTGTGGTGTGTTGCAGACAAGATTTTTATAAATCTGTATAGTAATGCTTAGGTTCCGAACCCAAGCCAGAATCGACGTTTTACTCAGAAAGCGAGCACTCTACCAACTGAGCTATCACCGCACATTGTGAAATTTCGCAGTTAAATCTGAAAGTCAAACAGGATTTAGTCATTGAACTCCAGCACTCACTCTTCTTCTTTAGCCTATACCCATTTTGCCTTTACAAAGTTGGGTTGCATGAATTATCTTTTTAAGCTGTTTCTGCTTTTAGTCAGGTTCTTCATTTTGACTATTGTTTTCCCCGTCTTATGATCTATTTCTTTTAGTCCCTCTTCCCACACTCGTTATGGCCTGCCATTTTTTCTTTTTCCAATTATTCCCGCCTACACAATTCTTCTGGGGTTACTATCTCCTTACAATCTAATAAATTGTCTACACCAGGTCACCTATATTTGTTTAACTTTAGTCACTAACGGTATTTGTTCCAATTCCTTCTTTATCTCTCATATACTTTTACTTATTATGTGGTTTCTTTTAGTTTTCCTTGCGATCTTCCTTTAACATTCGATTTCAGCCACCATAACTTTCGATCTATGTTTATGCACGATATTTCATATTTTGGCTCTGTATATAAGGATAGGTATAATATAACCCTTTTGTATCCACAAATTACAACTGGTTCGTAGTTCTTTTATACTTATTCGTGTTTCATTGACTTGGCAATACATGCTACTTACCATTTGAATATATTTTGTATTTCTTTTTTATACTTCGTGTTTTCCGAAGTATAGTTCCTATGTACTAACTATTTACTTTTTCTAAGTTTTTTCAATTTATTAGTATATTTATGTTCAACTCGTCTTCTTCTTTAGTAGTAAGCGTAATCGTGCTCTTTTCTACATTTTCTTTTACTCCTCTTTCTGTTGGGCAGGTTTTCCACCCATTAATTGCTCTTTGTAGTTTTGTCTATTAAACTACCTATACCTTATTACAAATCAGATTTATGTTTGTCGTTTTGAACCAGGTACATTTTACAATTTGTATTTCCACTTCTTGCTTTGCTACCTCTTAGTTTACGTACCCAATTAAGATGTAAATTCAAGCACCTCTAATTGTCGTTGCATTTCTAATTGCATTCGCAATTGCATTTTGCAGGAGTTCTTGGAAAGTCTTTACGTAATTATAAAGTTTTAGCTGCACATAAATTCCCTATACGAGACGCTTTTGAATTGTAAATTAGAGGAAAGGATTTCCTTTTTGTTTGAGAATTCTCGCAGTATATTAATATACATTAGGACTTTCAAATTGGTTTGCTTTCTGTTTTATTTAATCACTTAGAACTTTATGGAATTCAGCGTTTGGTCCCGGGAAATTATAAAAGAGGAAACGTAATTCTAAAAACATTAAGCGTTTGCATTGCAAATGAGTTTAATTTCAGCCTTTATCTTAGTTGTTATTTAACCAAACATGACAAGGTGCGATTTTTGAAAGTGATACCAGTTTTAATTAAGGTTTGAATCGAATCTAATTGCAAACATAATGAAATAATATAAGGGCTGTTAATATTCTGTCAGATATAGTTAATTGATACAGAAATTCTATTTGCAAATTCAAAGGAATTATTCAGTTTTGTTTAAAAATTGTGGTTTGTATTTCACAAAGAAGTGTTGCTGAAAGCTCAATTTCAAAGTATAATGAAAAAGCGTTCATTAAACTTGCGGCAATTGCGCGAATTTACATCGACAGCTCGTCACCCCACACAGATGAGACCCATTTTCATGAGAGGTGGTAGAGAATTATAAGAAATTATGTAGTTGGGGTCAATTATTCAGAGTTTCGAAATGTTTAATAAATTCAGAGTAACATTCGTTCATATTTCCTTCCGTGACTGAATTCTACACAAATAATCGAAAAACTTCTATTTCGGTAGTGTATTTTTACAGTAATTATTTACTAATTTGTAATTTTACAATTTAATACACCGAATGTTTCTGTTGAAAGGTCTCTAACTTAACGCTGCTATGACTTTGGTGAATGTGTGTTTATCCCACAAGCAGTATCAAACTTTAAACTTTAACTGCCTCAATAATAGTTAATTATTATTAGTAATTATAAGTAAATTTCGAAAACGATACTGTTAGAAATTCACCTTTACAAAATATTTCAGGAAGAGTTTCGAAGGTATTGCTTACGCTGTTAGAGTTATTGGATGTCAAAAAAGTGTACTATATCATCTTTTACTTATTGCCAAGTTCTATAAATTATTAAAACTTTACTTAGGTTTAAAAATGAGCGAAATACTCCAACGTTACATATTCTCGTACTGGTTACAATAATATATTTGTATCAACCTTCAATGGTCCCGCAAAACAACAATGATTGTAGAAGTTCTATCGTCAATGACTTATACCTTAGTAATACAGAAATCTCTAACTTCTATAAAAATGTCATCCAGCGAATGACATACCCGCTAACGTAGAGACAATGTACCCAAGTGGGGGTTAAACTAAACGACTTAGTCTTGGTGAGCAGAAGTCAGCACGAGCTAACAAGTATTTTCGTGAAGCTGGAAAAGTTTTCAAACCAAAATTTGTCATTGACTGTTGAAGTATGTTATCGTCCTAGTTGTAATTGCGAGCAGCAAAATTATTTCAGGCATAGCATAGTATATACCTTTTTAACATTGACTCCTTGCATAAAACTCGTTTTAGAAGTTCCAGATGTTTGTATGTTTAATTATTTGTTTAGGCCTAAGCAAGGAACTCACTTCAGTTCAGAAGTATATAAAGAAGCTTACAAAAAAGTTTTCTTGTTAGGTTTCGTTTTTGCAGAACAATTTAAGATGATTAAAGTTCTCGTTTTGTGCCTTGGCCTTTCAGCTTTCAGCTCTGTTGTGTTGTATTGTCTCTCGATTGTTTATCATCACATTAATTTTGGAAAGGTTCCAAGATAAGGGTTTCCCAATAATGGTGTGTTTTGTTCGAGTAGTTTGTAGATTTCACATGATTTGGTGTTTGGTTTAGGGTGAACTTAAATAACTTAGCGTTGGAATATTAATAGAACCGTACGTGACAATTGATTGCCATACTTTCGCACTAAATGAATCTTTACATTGTCGTTTTGTGGTTTATATAAAATTGAGAATGAATGACAAAATCGCACGAAGCTGCCTGAGATTTGTCGGCAGGATGTTGTAAATATTTCGTTATTTACAGTCTAATATTGTTGTCTTGACATGTTCTGTACAATTTATGCAGCACAATAAACTTCCAAGTTAAACGTACATTTTCTTTGAAGTGTCAAATTGAAGTTGGACGGAAATTTGACATTCCTAGCATAAGTGCTGAAAGCGTATGTGAACATTTTATTTCTGTCAGTATTTCATAACGTAGTAGATGAAAGATAAGCAAAGCATTTTATACAAAAGTTGTAAGATTGTGCACTTGCAAAATTTCCACCAGATTTGCTCACATTTTTTAACTATGAGACATGCATTAACTATTGAAAATTGATTGTGTTATACAGGATATTCCCCGAAGGTTTGTCGTAAATTTGTAAATCCGTTCAGGGACTTAAAAAAAGTACAAAAGTTTTTATGGACTTACGGTCTCCGATCCCCTATTATAAAGATGCAAGACATTTCGTTGTTTAAGTAACAGCGCAGTTTAGTAATGTAACCTGGGCGTTGGAGTTTTTGAATTAACATGTATTATGTCATTGTCAAGTGTCGTTCAAGTGTTGTGTTCATTGGGTGCATAAATATTTACACCTACTATCAAAATGAACTACACCGCAACTTGCTTTGGACAGAGCTGATGGCAATGGGGTTGAGTTGAAGTAATACGAATTTATACTGAAAATCCATATGCTGTTCGTTTTTCAAACCAAAGACAATTTTCAGTTAATATTTGGTATGGTATACTAGGTGATAGTCTAATTCGACCGTTTGAATTACCTAACCGACTTAATGACGAGAATTATAAACTATGTTTAACCCTGCTGTTCTCCTTGGTCCGAGTACACACTTGTAGTCCTTCGGGTCACAGTGACCCGATACTCTGAAATACGAAATTAGACCCAAGTAACCTCACCTTTTGTGCATTATAGACTTTATTAATGTAAGATAACCTTTTTTTACATATAATAAATCTCAAAATAAACTAATGTTAGAACAATAGAACAGAAAAATGCCTAAATTATAAGCCAGAATTCAAAATAAACTGATGTTAGAACAATAGAACAGATAAATATTTAAATTATAAGACTCGTTACTTCTTGCAATCGGGACAATAATAAGCCACATGTGCTTTACACACATATTTTGTGCATTTACAACAGGTTATATTTGTTTTATTATCACATTTAGAAGGGCAGAATTTGCAGCGTGCTCTTTTGTTTTTGTTGCTAGTCCGAAGTAGAGGTTCAGGTGGTTGTTGAATTGTTGTAACTATAGCAGCAGCTTGTTCAGTACGAGGTAAATGTTTTCTTGCCAAAATGAAAGGTTTTACCAGTTGCTTGCCCAGTTGTTCCAAAAATATTCTTCTTCTGAATAAATTATTTTTATTCCAATCCGGATTTATTTCTCGCCATAAGACGAACGCGTTGTAGGCACTGGTATCTAAGATATAAAAAAACAATTATAGGCCATCGATTTGTTTTCCGTTTGCATGTATACGTAGCATTTAGCTGATCCAGTGTGTCAACTGCTCCTTTTGTAGAATTATAGTCAAGTATAATTTGCGGCTTTTTGTCATCTCTATCGCTTACTTACTTGCTTACTATTATGGAGTGTACTCATTAGGATGACGTTCTTATTTTTTTTTAGGAATGTATGACACAACTGTAGTGTCCTTAGTAAAGTAGAAGTTGGAGCTATGTATAGGTATCTTTATTTATTCCCATGACAGGCAGCTCAGGTTTGTTCTTCCTAACCGTCCCTAACATGGTAAGATTTCTTTTGAGGAGCATTTGTCCCAACTTGTATGACGTAAAAAAATTATCACAAGTCACATTCTGTCCTCTAAGTTCGTAGGTGAGATCTAAAACTACTCGCATGCCTTGATTCTTTTCAGGTTCTCCACCAGGCGCTTTTCCCGTGTATACTTGAACTTGTAGGGCGTAAGAACTTGCACTATCACAGAGCGTCCATATTTTGATGCCATATTTTGCTGGCTTGCTTGGAATAAACTGTTTGAAGGGACATCGGCCCCTGAAGCCAACCAATTGTTCATCTACAGTCACATTTTCTTCAGCATTGTACAATTTCGGTAGTATTTCTACCCACCTTTCCCAAACATCTCTTATAGGAGCCAGCTTATCACGTAGCCTTCTTTCTTGACGATCATTTTTGTTATCAAATCGTAACACGCGTGAAATACAACAAAAATTTTTCAGTGACATTGTTGCCCGAAAAATAGGTCTGCCTGTTACTTCATTCCACACACTTTTGGTAGATTCACCGTGCGATTTGTAAACACCAGCTAACAGTAGCAAACCTATGTATGCTTGCAATGTAATTACATCTAATTCTTGCCACTTATCACCATACACTCTGTGCCCTTCAATATTAGTCATCTTCAAAATTATATTTTCCAAGGAGCTGTTCAAAATTAGTTGAAATGCAGATTTTATATCGTGAACTCTTGCAACGCAGTACCTAGTCGGACCGGGTGCAACTTTTATAATATTTGCACTAGTTGCACGACCTTGTTGTGAAAATGGATATAGCTTCCAATTTATAGTTTTGTCTTTAGATTGGACTGACTGCACAGGTTGCACTGTAACATTTGTTTGAAGAGCATTGTTTATAACGTCATCGTCTGACTCTGACTCATAATCATTGGGCCCGCTAGTATGATTTTCTTTTTCAGAAGCTTCATCGTCACTGTCGCTCAGATTTTGAAGAATATCTGCCATCTCTTCATCACTAAGAAATTTTGCTTGCCATTATTGTTATTTTCACAACTCACTATGAAATAAATTCTACTTCACTCTGTAACGCAACGAACAGAACTGTAGTGTTGGTTTCACAATAATTCGCTATTTATGTCTATGGTAAGTTGCAAGTCTGTACTTGTTTCAACCCACTCACGGGTCTGCGCACCTGCAACAACTTCGTTCAAACTCGTCTACTGCAGAACAAACATGTTAGTACGCGTTAAGCATCAGTAAAAGATCGTGTTTGCAGAGAAAGTTATTGGAAATAAAATTATATCCGCTCTGCCAACATAATATAATTTCGGGTCATAATGACCCGAGGAACATCTGTGTAAAAATTACGATTAAAAAATGAACATGGCGTCCCAATACAAAAAAAATGTAAACTATATAATCTGTAACACCTAAGAGACAAAGTCAATAAATATTGAGCATAAGTATTTAGAAATGAAAAAGTTATTAATATATGAATTCAATTTTGGGTCATATAGACCCGAGGAGAACAGCAGGGTTAAGGAACTCGTTATCCGATCTTTTAGACGATGCGCCACTCATAATACGACGCGATTGCTGGTTTATACACGATGGGTCACCTGCACATTTGCATTACTTTGTAACGTTCGTTTAGTTTTGCCACTTCATATGAATTAAAGTCTGATTTTAATTGCCGCTCATAGTCGATTACTATTGCATTATTTCCTAAGGTTAATTTATGGGAGGTCACCTTTTCACAACTTAAGGGAACACTGACAAGCATGTTTAGTCTATATGCCGATCAAAAACAGTTCTTAGAATCCTTTGTCTGCAGAATGACCCTGGAAATCCTACGCTCCCCGGAAGTTCCACGTGGAAGATTTTGTTCTACGTTTGGTGAGAGTTTTTGCAGCCGGGGGAAAGTTAGTGAGCCTAAACCTCTGATAGAGAACGCACGTGGTTGCGAGCCGGAGTTTTTTGGCAGTGCCTCTACTAGATTAAGATACCGTATCGCTAGTTCTCGCCTGGTGGTAGAATATTTGTTACGCTTTATTAAAGACAATTTACTGAAATTGTTCTCTCGACCGGTGTCGGATTATAGCCATCAACCCCATGACTCTCCCCATTAAGCCGATGCAACACTAAAATCTCGTACAACTGAGGTTTCGTTCCTGACTGCTAGAGCTCTCAAAATTTCCCGTTTCCCGAAGAAAGTTTTAGCCATTTCTGTGTCGCAATCGTGATCCTGCCTTCAGGGGCATACCTGCTATTTTTTCTGCTTCACAAGGACCTAGGAGCACCGCAAATTGTGCCTTTCCCTCTCTACTCCCTACCTGAAGAAAACTAAAGTAAACATACCAATGTACTATGCAGTGATTGTTTCCCCCTGTTTACCAGTGCTTCAGTGGTAAATGGGAAACAGAACAATTTAAGTCCCTTGTTATATTAAAAGTGAGGCAACCTTCAGTTGCTCACCGTTCGGTGGCGTAGCCACGGGGGTGGATATGGGGGATATATCCCCCCAAGGGCTAAAAACTTAATAGCTTTCACTATGAAAATGTATAAGCAGACAAAATTAGAAATATTAGAATGTTTTAGGATCAAGCAATTTACATTGCTTACTATTGCTTGGCGAAATCTAATTTTTTCAAATTTGGCCATATTATTTCCTTTTAAAACCTTTCAATATAAACTCCCCCCACATGTTTTGTACCAAAATATGAAACAAACACATAGATATTCATTTTTTACAAAAATAAATACTGGCATAAGTATAACATTAAACCATCCACGGATTCGTTTGAAGAATTGATATCCCATTTTCTCCCAGAAGTTTCCAAAAGCTGCATATTTGCTGAACTAAAACTCTGGTTCGAAAAGTTAAGTAGGTTTCCAGTTAAAGAACAACGAACCATAGACCTACTAGATATGTGCAGTAAAATTGCATTTCCAAACATTCATAGACTGCTAAAAATGTTCTGCACACTTCCAGTTTCAACAGCCACACCAGAACGATCGTTCTCAACTTTAAAACGAATCAAAACATATCTAATCATACTGTTTGATTTCCCCGTTTTAGAATCGACTCAACGGTTTAGAGATGTTAACGATACACCTGGAAATACTAGCTGAAGTAGACGTAATATTTAACGAACTAACCAAAAACCCATGGCACCTAGATTTTGGTTTGTAATGGTTTTTGTTGAATGAAGACCAGTTAGTATTCTAAAAATATTGTTTTTATTAAGTACTCTTTAATATTTGCACTTTTTTTCCAACAATCTATAAAAAACACGTAAATAAACAATTACTATAGGTATACGCTGAGAGCTAAGCCCGCAGGTTTTCTTTTATTATTGTATATCCCTCCCCAAGGGCCAACTCTGGCTACTCCAGTGACGCCGTTTCATTACTTGTGAAGGGCAAAGTGTAATTATTTTCTAAACTCGAAGGTCGCTGGCTGCCTATTGTTTGTTTAGTAAAGTAAATATCGTAAGCTAGTGGCGGCAAGCTTCTTGGTTTGGACGTCCCAATTTCCCTTTTGTTCAACTACAGTTATTACCGTTTTGATTGTATGTTTTTTTGTACTATGTGTTTTATCAATTTCAAACAATAGAGCTATATTTGTCTTAAAATTCACCAAATCTTTTATTTCTGTGTATTGCATTGTGCATGAACTTTGTAAGTATTATATACAGCAGGAGGCACAATAAAAGTGAGTTCGATTCCCGTACGCTGCTGGTTTCTAGGCCCTCCTACGAGAACATGCAACCAGCTATAACCTGGAGGGTCATTAAAAGCCTTTTCGTCCCATTGCTGGGCATCGGCCTCTACTCTGCCACGTGTTCCTCCTCAGCGTTAAGGTAAAAACACGGGGGACCTACAGTTTAACGTCGAATCCGAACGACAGAAATTCCAGAGAAGGCTTTTAGCATTAAGATCCCACAGTTGCAAGCCGGATTGGGAAATTGTGTGTAGTGGGTTGCAGACAAGATTTTTATAAGTCTGCATAGTTCTGCTTAGGTTTCGAACCCAAACCAAAATCGACGTTTTATTCAGAAAGCGACCAACTAAGCTACCACCACACCTGGAGGATGGCGCCCATTAATTTTAGCGTACCCTATATACAACTACATTAGGTTTCCTTCCCTTAAGCATTTCTTGTGAACCACTTGCTACTGCGCCGAGCTAAGTCGAAGGCACTTCCATCTTTCCAATTTCTTGATAACAGCAATCCTCAACGATGGATGGGATTGGAGGTCCAGTATCTTAGCCGTCGACATCTCTGGACTCTTTACAGTTTTACCTTTCCCCGTTTGGGCACATCTTAAAAATGTATTCTATACACGAACAGCGAACACAAGGAATAATCTAGTGCTAGTCGATATGATTGAAAATATTAGTGATTCTATTAGAAAAGTGCCAGCGATTTTTGAACGAGTTCGGCAATCGTCAGTGCGCCGAGCCATAGCTTCCTATGCATGGAGGTGATTTCGAACATTTAATTTAATCGTAACTTCCTATCTCCAATCCATTTACAATATTAAACTGCTACTGTACAGTGTTACTGAAAAAAAAATGTCTTGTATCCTTATAATAAGCGATCGGAGACCATAAGTCCATATAAATCTTTTTGCAAATTTTAAGTCCCTGGATAGATTTTCACCAATAGAACCGAAATATAAATGAATACCAAACGGATTATTGAATGGAAACCACGGCACCACAAAAGAAGTGTAGGACGCAAAGTAGATGGACGGATGATATCAAAAAATTCACAGGTTACGACTGGATGAGAAAGGCACAAAACAGATTGGAATGGAGAGAACTTGGAGAGGCTTACATCCGACGATGGATGGAATAGCTACATAGATAAATGAATAAAAAGATATTTCTAACAGGTTATTAAAACTAATGCGAATATAAAAGTTTGCATTGCACTAACTATCTAAATTAAATGTTAACGAAGGTTATCCTGTAAACGGCCGAACAACCAAAAATTAAATGTAATTTTTATAAATCGACAAACCATTTATTCCCTTCCCAGTGCTTTCGGAGGCCTAAGGCCGTTTATCTGAATGCTGGAAAGCAAACAGCAGCCAATGTAAAAGATACTGCGTATAATATACAATAAAATAACCTAGTAACGGAGTCGTCGCATTGTTATGTGTTTAAGAAAATCAGATACATCTTGAGATTGGGGTTATATGCATTATGTTCTTGAAGGGCAGTATATTGCAATAAGGTGAAAAAATGTCAGCAAATTAACTTCACATATCTCATAAACGTAGGTTGAGTTTACCATATTATTGCACTACTGTTGACAATTTTTTATAACCAGCTCTTATGATTTTTCGATAGTTCGTTCACCTTTTTTCAAGCTTGGATATGTTCTCTTCTATTTAAAAAGAACTGCAAACGGAAATCTCACATATTATCGTAGCTACAGTGACAATAAAACACTCTAATTT
Organism: Limonius californicus; assembly: GCA_014611495.1. NCBI lineage: Eukaryota > Metazoa > Arthropoda > Insecta > Coleoptera > Elateridae > Limonius > Limonius californicus. The sequence goes on along the minus strand of JABXWE010067688.1, from coordinate 1,530 downwards.
GAGCTTATTTTCAGTCACTTTAGCAGTCCCTTAAATAACTGAAATATATAATTCAGGTATATTCAAAGTATTTTAACAGTAAATGTTTAGGACCAACGTGTTCGAATTCAGGAACTCTGTTAATCTTTGACGCATTTCAGATGTCAATGGCTGTAGTTCTAAATATAACTGAACGTTCGTTAATGTAATTTTACCGTAGGTAAATGTACGATACGTGTTTTCATTCAGAAATCATGAATTGGCGGCTTATTTCAGTTGTAAATCAGTCATTGGCTCTTTTAAATTATATTTCCTTTTCATTAATAAATTACTTAATCATCGATCATGTGGTTCATCGAACCGATTCATGCATAACTGATTATTCATGTTAATCAATTACTAGTTTCTGTTTCTCATAATGAGCACAGTGCTAATTAGTTCAAAATTGATAATTATTACTAGCAGTTTGTTGATGTTAATTTTACTGTTGTACCATTGTCAGGGGTTTCTGAACTTTAAGCACTAAAGTACCAAAAAGGCGAATCGGAAAAATCATTTCCAAGCGACTCAATCTTAAAGTTGAATTCCCGTGTCTTTGTTTCCCTGAATAAAACTGTTCCCGGATAATATTTCCGATTATTCATTGACTTGCGTCAGAAAAAATTACGCAGTCAATTAATACCTGTTTGCTTTCTTAATGAACAATTAAGCTTCAGTGCGTCCCAATAGCTTTCGATTAATCACTATTTGTTCAGCATCTCACGCGTGATTGCTGAAGTCTAGACTTGCCGAAACAATGGGCACTGCAAGGGCTTAAGGTCCAAACACCCAAGAAATCTTGTTTGTAATATGAGCCTACTTAATTTACGACATGCCACTTGTTACACGAACATGAGATTAAAACTTAAGTATCAAACATAAATTTCGGAAATAAATCATTGTGACAAGGGGAGGTTGCTAATCTTTACACTCCCGCATGCCTCCATAATAAGCTGCCCTGAGTGTGCCTGAGAAGGTGCAATTAAGTTCCTACGATATAAGTTTTTATCACCGCCGCACCTTTATGGTATTTCTTTCAAGGAGAATCTAAAAAGCACGGAACTGTCTCATTTCTGCACACAACTCGTAAGAAAGGGGTTACTTTTAACGGCGATGAGAAAACAAGCTTTGTCTTTTACGACTTTGCAATTTAATTCTGCATTTTTACTTCGCGTGCGAGGATTTTATAGTCCTTCATTATTGAATAACATTTCTTTGACTCCTCGACCTTTTGTTAACAATGAACGAGACCCTTCGGTTTCCCATACTTCAAACAGTTTTGTCTATAATTCTAAACTGTTCATTTGAAATCGAGTAATCACTCTTTTGTTTAGAAAGTACTTAAAAAGTCTTTGTAAAATAAAACTTATTGAGGGTGATATATACATATACATATATATATATATATATATATATTGCTATGAATATGTTATAAATAATTATAATAATAATATAAACGCCCCACGTTGGCAGCGATAAATATATGCTATGTAAACTCTTCTTAATAAATAT
>JABXWE010067687.1:0-12061 GCA_014611495.1 Limonius californicus | reverse complement strand
TCCCGCAACACAGTCGTCCGTTTTCTACCACCAAACGCCACCGTTTCAGTTCACTTGGAAGCGACCAAAAGTGAGTAGATTTAAAGAGTACGAACTTGACTTTAGATGATTATCTATCGCAAATAAGTGGGAAAGGTTATGGGAAATATGCGAACGGTAATTAGCAATGAGAGTTCGCACGTTCGGCATGAACTCCTGCAAAGGTATGATCAGCAATTAGTATGAGTGGTTGGGTAGAATCGGTAGCTGATGGGTTCTGGTTTATTTAAGAGGAATATATATTGGTTAATCAAGAATTGTGAAGGTGATATACATTTTAAAATAGAAAAATCCGTTTTGTTGTTATGGTTACAGTAATTGTAATGGATTTTGAAGCAATACTGTTAGTTTCGGTAAGTGTAAACCCCAGTAAAAGTTGTATTTCTGTACGTTACAGAACTGTTTACCACACACATTCAGTTTAAATATTCAGGTTTTTAATACTACATTATTTTGTTGCTACAGCTTCTAGGAAAATTTTAGTGTGTAATTCAAGATCTTTTTTTCGATGCTTAGAAATAAGTTTTGGGTTGTAGACGTTTTTACAGCGAAGATAAAATATGGCATATCATAAGAACTGCTTTGATTCTTTAGTTTATTAAGCGTGTTCGATGTATCATTTTGGAAGCTTGTTCTGCGTTTCCGGTCGCTTTGAAATTGTTATAATTGGACGTTTTGATAAGAAGAATGGCGTAGTACACATTTTGTGAGGATAATACGTAATAGGTGCCTATGTAGATGTTGTGATATTGAAGAATAGAAGGATGGCAGCCCTACAAATTTTTGCAAATCAATTATTTTGAAGTACTGGTAAACGGGAAATACATTTTTGACGAATATCAAATTTAATTGTTTACGGTACCTACTGCCATTTTTTAGTAATCTCGGAATCTATTATCTCTGATATTTAAGGGATTTTTTAATATTCTTCGATTTTAAAATTATTTTGAAAATAATATTTCCTGTACCTTCTACAATATTAAACAGTTTTCAAAATCAATTTTAACGGTTCTGGTATTCGGGACGCATTTTAAACTACATTTTATACAGCAATGCCATTTAAAAGTTTTTCAAAACTATTTTTTTACCATAATACAACAGATTTCAATGCAAACTTTTTGAGGTAGCAGTAGAGTGTTTGAAAGCCTTTTTGTGGAATTTCTTCTTTTTTGAGTACTTACGAACCGTAGCGATCCTTCCTTTTATGCTTGCGTTGCATATTTGAATGTACTACAGACATAGGGAACCTACAGCTTAACGGGGGTACCAAACCACGGAACGTAGACTTCCTAGGCAGGAAACTTTGATATTTTGCCATTCTCTTGCGAGGAAGCGCTGCGGTTAACTAATGTGTTCTTTTTTTTTCGTGGAGGAGGAAAATATTCTGAAAGACACTTGCGTGTCGACCAGTAGTGTCAGATTTCTACTGACTAAAAACTTTCCCATTTACTCCCTTTCATGTCCCGGAATCCGTTTACGCATTGCTTCAGGAATGAACTTGTTTTTGTTTGTCTATTTATGTTTTGTTGTTCTCATTCTTATTCGTTTTGTTCCCTTATTCTTTCGTCGCCTTTCTTATTTTTCATAATCTCTTCAAGCGTTTTTGCCACCCGATTCCACTTTTCTTCGCTTTCTCTTCTACCACGGTTTCTGGTGTTAGGGGGTACGACCGATGTGGTCTTCCATCTCCGTCCTTTCTAGGCTCCACGTTTTGCACCTGAATATTGTGTGTTCTACGTCCTCGTTGTGGTACCCGCAGTACAGACATTTCTGGTCTTCTATTTTGCCTATCCTCTTCAGATAATTTTGGAAGCAGCCGTATCCTGTCATAATTTGTGTTAGATGGAAACTTTATTTCGCCATGCATCCTATTGTACCACAGCCTTATATTCGGTATTAGCCGGTGAAGCCATAAATCTTCCATCTACAGATTCTTATGCATATTTTACGTTGCATATTCATTGCCATATTTTTATACTTCTTGACTTTCAAGACCTTGATCCAGATTGGCGTGGCATACAACACCATTGAATGGGCTACCGATGTTAACAGTCTTCTTTTATTTTCGGAGGAGCCTCCCTGCCTTGGCATTATCCTAGTAAGGGCTGTTACCGCTATGCTGACTTTGTTTACAGCATACGTGATATGTGCAGTGAAGTTACGCTTCTCATCTATCGTTATTCCTGGATAACTGATGCTATTTTTTGGGATAATTTGCTTTCCTTCAATAACAAACGTTATGGGTCCATGCTTCTTCCTACTCAGGATGATCGATTCTGTCTTATCGGCGGCTATTTTTAGTTTTTTATCTTCCATCCAGTAGCAAATTTCCTCCAAGCTGATATTTCCAATGTGAATCAGGTCTTCCTCCGATTTGGCTGTCATTACTAGGGCCAAATCGTCTACGAAGGCATTTGTTATCGCTCCTTCGGGCAGCTCTAGCCTCAGTACCCCATCGTATAATATTGCTATGTTACCAAAGGTAGCGGTATAGACAACCTTTGTGTACGTTAATTATTGTTAGTTTAATGAATACTGTTAGGTGGCTGGCGAGTCGAGGGATACCAAGTAAGGGTATTTATCCCAACGTAGGTGTTGGATGAATGAAAAGAACCCTGGAGCTCGATTGGCTAATCACTGGGTTGTTGGGGGGATAAAAAAAGAATGTTGAGTTTTTAAAAGAAAAAGAATTGTTTGGTACGAAAAAGAAGCTGCGGAGTAAAAATAATCTAAAAACAGTAATCCGAGCTTCGTACAAATTTGAATAAATTAAATAAGATCATTAATGTAATATTTGGCACTGAAGATGTTAGGCTATATATAACCTTGGCGTAATAAATAAATTTGGAATCAAAAGGGAGTGTTGTTTTTTTTGGTAATTTGGATGAAGAGGTACTGAGGTATCAGAGCGACCCGGAAACTGAGGAAGAGTGGTGCAAGAGCTAGTCGGAAGCGGATTCAAGTTGTTACTGAAATGTATATTTGGCAAGTAAACATAGAGCTTTGAGTTGTACGACGCTGTTCTCGTACACAGCAATATGTTCCACAGTATAGGTCAGATGACGCTTCCCTGTGGCACTCCTCCCGTTATATGTTTATACGTGCGATCGTCTATTTTCAAGTGGCGGTCGTCCAAGTAGCTCCTTATTATCTTCATTGGGTATGGTGGCACGCTTCTTCTTTCAAGTTCCTCCGTTATTTGCTGCCAGGGTGCCGAGTTAAAAGCGTTTTTAACGTCTATTGCTATTAGCGCATACAGGTTTCTCATTTTGGGTGTTTTCCTCATTTCCTTTAGTGCCATCTCACATACCCTCTCGATGGCCTGTACCGTAGATCTATATTTTTTGAAGCCAAACTGCCGCTCCGAAAGGCATTGTTTGTCATCTAGCTAGCCTTTTGGCTATCAACTGTTACAACAGTTTTCCCATAGTATCTAGGAGGCATATTGGTCGGTACTCTGATGGTTCCTGTCCTGCACTGTTTGGCTTCTTGATGAGTACTAGTAGTGCAATTTTCCAAATTTTTCGAAATATGCCCCTTTGCAAGCTATTATTGCAGACTTCAAGTATATATTTAAGGAAAGACTTTACCATAAGTTTCACAACTCTCGACGCAATGGCATCCGGACCTCCAGCTTTGTTAACATGAATCCTGCTACCAGCTTCCATCAGTTCATTGGATGTAAATAGCTCGACAGAGTTTACTTTTGGCTGTATCGCGAAATTCTGCTATATGTTGTTTTGTCTCAGCTTTTATGTCAGAGTAATTCCTAAATTTTTTCATTACAATTTTAAAATCATCCCCACAGGCGTTGTCCTCCACCTCTTCGATTGTTTTCTGCCAATGAAGATCTTTTCTCGCTTGATTTTATTTCTCAGCTGCATTGTAACATTTTTCAAAATTACTTTTATAGAGTACTGTGGTTTTTAGGGATTTTAAAATACTTGGTAAGGAATTTCAAAATCTATTGTTAACGATACCGCGAGATTTTTAATTCAATTTTTTCGGTGCTGCTGTATTAAGGTATTTTATAATCAATTTTTGTATGGTCCTATTGGCAGTGGGAATTAAAATCAACTTCTTTTCAACTTTAATTTTTAATGATTTTTAAAAATAATATTTTATGGTTACTTCGTTGCCACACATTTCATAATTAATTTTAATTCCATTAGCTTCGCGTGCTCTTGAAAAGTTTAAATTTCTACAGACCCTTCAACAATAATTTGCAAACAAAGACGATATTGTGCAAGAAAGATGCTTCTGACGCGTGCTAAGTGCAAGCATTTCCACTGTAATTGTGTATTCGAAGTAACCATCTGATTAAGATCAAACATTTAAATTTCACAAGCGTTTCAAATCCTCCTACGTGAGAAACGTACACTGCTCGACAATGCTCTTGTTTTAATTAAAGAATGTAGCAATGCATTGTGAGTAACTCTAACAGAGCAGGTTGAATGTAAATTACGACAAAAAAATCTGAGAATTGGGTTAGCTTTTGTTAAATTGTGACTCGCTGGAAAATTGAATTAGTTTTCATTTCTTATCGGTGTGCGGGCATGCGAGATTGTTATAAATATTTTTGAAATGACACTTGTAGAATGATCAACAAACAGAAATAAACTAATAGCATTATCAAAATCCTTTTCATCCGTTATGTTATGATATTTCAATCGATACGTTCCGGATGAATCAATACAGTGCCTCCTGAAGAGGGACTACAAAACGATTTATAATCGGAATTAATGCTCCGCGATAAAAAAAATATATAAATTTCATATATGTAATACATGTGCAAAAACAGCAGTATCATTTAGAAATGCTAAGTAGCCACATTTCGCACATCAATCCTTTTACAGAAGGCATGTCGGAGAGGTAGGCGTTTATAATCTAGTTCACTGCTTTTGTTGCAAAGTGACTTGCTGCGTTAGCAGATAATAACTGGATAATAACCACTATCGCGGCTGATTTTGCACCAGTCATTTTATTTGAATTCTTGAAAGTATTTGCCGTTCATCTCCTCGCAACTTCGCTAGCTTTATTGCTTTTACTAGTCGGAGTAGCGGTCAGTGGCGGACGCAGGTGTATTCATGGAGAACCACGTCTTGTTTTACACTTTTTTGAAGAACATTTGCAAGAAACATCTCTGTTGAGGCAAATTTCTCAGTTTTACATTTTGCGACGATTGCTGTACAAAATATTTCTTGTTGAAACGTAGATTTTTTAAGTGGAAAAAGCAAAGAATTATATTTCGCTTTTTTAAGGGGATGTTTTATATCTCTGTAACGAATCATATGTGTTGTGAAGGAAGTGTCAAGGATGTTGGTTTATCGCCTGTTGCAAATCATTAGCTTAAATAAATGACCACTTTTGGTTTTTTAAATATTTTCTAAATCTTAAATAAATATTAAACCTGTTGGTACACCCCCAATTAAATTTGAAATTTCCAGAATAAATTTTAGCTGCTGTTTTGGTTATACGCTTTTCGGGAACAATGTCCCAATGTATATTACCAGAACCAATGGCAAATGCTAAAATGCTAAAAGTAAAAAAAACGCCAAACTTCTGAGTTAGTATCTTTTAAAATAGTTTTTTCTCCATAGACTTGACCAATAACAGTCTTTACGTCTTACGGTTAGGCGCCAGCATTCTTCTCAGTCATGTGCTTTTGTTTTATAGCTGCCAAAGCAGGATTGGATAATGGCGCATAGTGGGTTACAGGACTAGATTTTTTCCCATGTATTGCTATGTAGGAACTGGCAACATTTCATGAAATGTGTTTTTGTGCAGTGCCAAAGTAGATTGCAGGAATCTACATCTAAATATCAGATAATGTTTAGGCGTTAACACCCCGCAACTGCCAAAACCGGCTTGTTAACGGTGTATAGCGGATTGCAGCAGTAGCTATTTTCCATACATCGCTATACAATACAGCCTTTACGTTTCATAGGTAGGCACCGGAATTCATTCCTTTCGCGTGCTTATGTCCTATGCTAAAGTAAATTGGCGGGAACCTACATCTAAATATCACAAAACGTTTAAAAGTCAGTCACAGCCGGATGATGATGCATAGCGAGTAGCAGCGCTAGATTTGTTTTCTATATCGGTGTTGTCTAAGTTTGTAATTTAGACGTTATAAGAAGTTTTTCTTAAAAGGCGAACTATTTCTGATATTCCATAAAATCATAACTTTTGAGATAATAGGATGATAACCAACTAACGAACCACGTGGTCGGGGTTTACGATATCAACTCGCTGTCAAATTTTAGAAGGACTGCTTATGATAGAGTATCATCAAGGTGTTAAAAATGAGGAGTTTAGTCCTAGGTATCATTTAACAAGGGGAGAAACCGTACACGGGAGTGCCGCTGAGGTGAATACCAGAACACTGCTGGTTGTTCACGGATTTACACTATAATTATTTCAATGGCTTGCTTGCTTCATTTATAACCTAAACACGGGATACGTTTACTTCATGGTTCAGCGATAACGACGTTTACTTCATACAAATTTTTGTCGCAAGCTTATGTAACCAGTTTCTGCTACCGAAACAGAATACTTTTTTGGGTGACAACTGAAGTTATTAGGTTCGGTTCACTGCTTTTAAGCAAAATGTGCGAATTTGTGAAGGTGGTTGAAACTTATGGAAGGATTTTCATATCTAGAAGGTTTTCTAAGAAGGGTAGCGAGTTGCTAGAAAACTGTGGCCAGCAAAGGACCCGCTAGAAATATTCAAAATGAGAGTGTGCTGTTGACACAGCTGTAGGTAAAACGAATGAGACAATGCTACCTTGACTTGACAAAACTGTTCTGGTCGACCTTCAGCAAGAAATGTTGGTTTTATTATTGTCACGTGCTAGTGCAATAAGTACATAACGTTACAGATAGATATTTTTGCGTTTGGTATACCGATACGTGACTTCGAACTTACCCGCTGGCTACTCACATGCATGCAAGACAACAAAGTAAACAACTTAAAGCGTGGAGTTCCAAGTTAATCAAGGTTTATGAGTGCACTAATGGTAATTATATCACTTTTGATTTGTTACTTTCTATAAGGAATTATGTCGAGCCTGTAGACTCATTTATAGGAAAGTAAAATATATTTCAAGACATTTGAAATACGAAACAGTGTATTGTTTTCTGGTTGCAGTACATTTTTTGATGTATTTAAATATTTGTTTTCATTGTTTTTATTTCAGTAAAACAATTACTACAGGTCTCAACGTAGTACCTTTCTTCTTGTGAAGTGCATACTGGCAACTTCCTTGGCCCTTGGCTTCGGAGTTATTCTCCCAAAGTTCGATTCCTGAGCACTGCACTTAGCCTGGGTGTTCATGGTGTCTGAATTGTAGTTGGGATATGGGGGTTTCAAGGGTGGGACATGTTAGCCCCGGCCACAGCATGAAATGTGTTGATCCTGGACAAGCTGGATGGGATGGGAATCATGGAGTTGCCAAAAAACGTTTCATGCATCAAAAAATGACAAGATTGCGACATTCGAACATTTTAAATTTTGTTCAATTCACTATTGACTAGTTTTTTTTTTGTTTATATACATATCTATTTAATTTATCCGTTTTTGATTCAATTATTGTATACAATACATTTACATATGGAATCCAAATGTAGAAAAATAAACAAATTCATACTCTTCTTCTTAGAGTGCTTTATCTCTTACGAGGCGTAGCGATCTTCTCCCCTATGCCTGTCTTGCGCTTTTAAAGTGCCACAGACATAGATGACCTACAGCTTAACGTGGGCTCCGAACCACGGGAAGTGTAAACACGTCTACTCCAGAGAAGATTTACTGGGCTGAATACCTCGCTGGTTTGCCATTGCCTTGCGAGGGAGAACGGTCGTTAAAAATCCGATGATCCGGTACTTGAACTTTAACACTGGACCTTTTTGTCTATTTTACTTCTTCAATCCCTTTCTCAGTTTTTTTCGCAGTCTTTAGAATTCTGTGTATGTATTTTATTTATATATTTATTTATTATATTTATATTTTACTTCTAGATTATTATATATTGCTCTTCCTTTCTTTATCTCTCTTAATGTATTATTTGATCTTCTGTAATAATCTATTGTAGTGGTGGTAGCTCAGTTGATAAACCGCTTCCTTTCTGAGTAAAACATCGATTCTGGCTTGGGTTCGAAACCTAAGCATTACTATGTAGATTTATAAAAGTCTTGTGGATACTACGCCAGCCACACGAAATATCACCAATTCCCTCGGGTGCACAAACACTTAACTCCGATGAAGAAAAAAGCGAAGCATTCGCAAAATATCTTGAGAAAACGTTCACTTCTCATAATCACAGCAACCCGGTTTTTAATAATATAGTGATCAACCATGTTGAAACGCATCAGCCAATACCAGAAGCAAACTTCAAACCGACCTCACCTAGGGAACTTGCCTCTATAATCCAAACCCTACCAATAAATAAATCGCCAGGCCCCGACGCTATACCCAATATCATATTAAAGAAACTCACCAGAAAAGCATATGCGTACTTAGCAACAGTTTTCAATTCATGCCTAAAGTTAGGGTATTTCCCTAACATATGGAAACATTCAATTAAACTTATGTTCCCCAAACCGAGAAAGGATAAAAAAGATATTAGCAGTTACAGACCAATCAGTTTACTGTCAACCATTTCGAAACTTTTAGAAAAAATCATCTATTCTCGACTAAACGACGAAGTCCAAAGATTGGATATTCTACCAACCTTTCAATTCGGTTTTAGAGAAGGCCACTCCACCTGCCATCAATTACAACGTGTGACAGAAACCATCGAAAGAGGGTTCGAATCCAAACAATTTACAACAACCCTATTTATTGATATAGCACAAGCCTTCGATCGCGTCTGGACAAACGGCCTCAAATACAAAATCTTACTCCTACAAATACCCGACTATATCAAATCCATATTATTTTCCTTCCTTAACAATCGCACCTTTACAGTCAAAATTCGCACATCCCTATCCTCCATCAGAAACATACATGCAGGGGTCCCACAAGGCAGCATCCTAGGCCCGATCCTTTTCAACATCTTTATGAGTGACTTCCCTGTCGTCAATGCTGACCTAGCAATGTATGCAGATGACACAGTCATATTAACTAAAGATGAAAGCCTACCAGTGGCCATCTCAAAACTTCAAGATGCCACCACCATACTTTGCAAATGGTTCAAGAAATGGAATCTTTCAATCAACTATGACAAATGTGTCACAAAAATCTTTACTTTGAGATGAATTAGTAACGGTCCAGAAATTTCCATCAACGGCCACACTATTCAGTGGAACGCTTACGATGAGCCTGTTAAATACCTAGGCATATATTTTGACACCAAACTCACCTGGAAATATCATGTCCTCAAAAAACTAAACGAAGGACACAGGAGACTAATCCAATTATACCCACTTATAAACCGCAAGTCCAACCTGCTTACTCAATGTACTACTACCCTATACAAATCACTTATACGTCCACTGGTCCTCTACGGGTGCGTCGTTTGGGGCAACACATCTACAACAAATCTCCGCAGAATCCAAGTACTCCAGAACAAAATTCTAAGAATCGCGGTCAACGCTCCCTGGTTCATCACCAACCAACAACTACACCACGAATTGGGTATACCCACAATTGAACAACATATAGAGAAACTTGTTAAAAAATTCCACGCCAAACTCATCAACTGCAGCGGGGCAGCCTACTACACACTAGGTCAGCGAGGCATCCACGTACGACTACAACGTAAGCTCCCACAAGATATATTCTTAAGTGACAACAGTGACAACGATTAAGTGTTTAGTTTATCATTTTCAACATATCCAGTGTTCTCATAGTGAAACGCAACTAATTAACAATTAAAACCTTCTTGCGGTCATACTTACCGCTCATGTTATATAGTATATTATGTACAAACTGTCATCATTGCCTTGAATAACAGTGTAAATTGTTGAACAGGCAAAAGCCTAACAAAAAAAAAAAAGTCTTGTTTGCAACCCACCACACACAATTTCCCAATTCGGCTTGCAACCGTGGGATATTAATGCTAAAAACCTCCTCTGGAATTGCCGTCGTTCGGGTTCGACGTTAAACTGTAGATCCCCCGTGTTTCTACCTTAGAGCTGAGGAGAAACACGTGGCAGAGAAGAGGCCGATGCCCAGCAGTAGGACAAAAAGTCTGTCAATGAATAATCTATTAACTTCTGTTCCTGTTGATCTGTCTATCTATCGCTCTCTTACTTTGACTTCTTTAATCTTTTTTTTTCTTAGAATATATTTCAGTATTATCTATCTTGTGTCTGTGTGTGTCTTTAATTTTTGTGTATATATGTGCGGTGGTTGTGTGGATGTTACCTTCATTCTCTTATTTTCTTTCATTTCCGCCATACATTTATGAAGTATACCTATTTCATTCTTTCTGTACTCTTTTTCTGAATGATTTTTTTTTCTTCTCAGTATTCTTTCACCATCATCTCCTTCCCTTTGTGTTACTCAACATCAGTTCCAAATTGTTTAAGAATGTATTTAATGTGGGTCCCTTTGTTTGTTGATCCCTCTATTCTAATCTTATATTTCGATTATGTAATGCCTAGAATTGTATTAACTTTTGTTGATCTACCTTTTTTTTCTGTTCTGTAATGGTTAACATTTTCACTTTTTGATTCTTGTGTATCTACCATTTTGTCTGTCTGTGGTTTTTCTAGTACCCTCTCTTGATTTTTTAAGAGATATCTTTGATTTGGGGATGTTGGTACTTCTTTTCATTTCTTTTAACGATTTTATACTTTTGTCTGGGTTTATGTGCCCTTTAATAGAGCCATTTTTTCCAAATCAGTGACTTTAGTTACTCTGTTTTAAATTCCATTTTAGTATTCTCACCCGGTAATGTTTCGGGCATCGCCGGTTTGTGTCTAATGCAGTCATTTCTTCGGGCTTGACCGCGTCGTCGCAGTATTGATTGATGCTAACGTTTCGCTAACCGCTAATCATAGGACGACGCGGATTAAGCCCTAAGAAATACCTTCATTCACACCCGGTATTCAAACGACGTTAAACGTTAAGTTATTATACCGAGAAGGAGTTTGTTTAACAGTTATATTTTTCTATAGAAGAAATAGTATTGATAAATCTGTAGGTTTTACATTTAAGTTTAAATCTTAAAACTTAGTGTTTTTATTATCCGAGAAGTAGGCGAAGCCGAAATGGTATAAAATAAGAAAGTAATTACCATTAATTGTATGCTGCCCATCGGATTCTTTCGGTTAGCAATAATTAGTAAGTACTTATGTAGGGCTTTCGTAAATGCGGCCTAAAGCGAACATTCGGATAACGGGCATACATTAGTTTTCAACTTTAATTAGTTTTTTAGATAATGAAACTTATTTATTTAAGTATCAACACATCGACTTGTGAAAAACAATTTACAGCCGCCTGTCGAATACACCGCCAACGAATTTTTTACGTGACGAAAGCGAATCTGATACTCCTCCATCTACACGTGTAATTAAATCGTGACTAACAGACAAACCATTCTTGAAAATCTAACAGTTAACACTCGGGTTTAACAAAATTAAAAATAAACCACAACTATTAGCACAGGCTTAAAACTCTCTAGCAACCAAGTGGATAATCAATCAAACAGCACAACTTTTTGTTTGTCGGCAAAAAGGTAATTTCTTTGCATATCCTTGTGACTATTGAGTTTCTGACATGGCATATCGAATCCATCAGTATCGGAGCTAGTCCACGTGGGAGATAAAATTTCACTTTTGCAACGCTCTTTGAAAAACATTATTCATAAATAAACACTCGAAACTGTCGAGTACTGTGTTCTTCGTTAATTTGTCTTCACTTACCAACATCAGCTTCGTTGCAATTGAGATATAATGGTTCATCTGTAAAAGTGCCGATATTTTTAACGTCTGACTAAAAGTGAATGGCCGACCATGCCTACGCTGGTAAACCCACAATACCAGTATTTTTCTGCGTTCTAGAGGAAATGGTCTTGTA
>JABXWE010067671.1:0-20960 GCA_014611495.1 Limonius californicus | reverse complement strand
GTTCAGAATCGTTCAAATAAGCTAAATCCAAAATTTCATTACAAACAAAAAATATTGAAAATTTTTTTCTCTAAACAAATTCAATATTTTTTGTTTGTAATGAAATTTTGGATTGAAGAAGTCGTATTAGGGATTTTGTTACAAAAAAATGTTGTTAATAAAAGTTGTTCATAATCGCCCGCTAAATCCAAAATTTCATTACAAACAAAAAATATTGAAAATTGTTTTTCAAAAAAATTCAAGTCTAAGGTGAATTTTTTAGAAAAAGAATATTTTTTGATTGGATTTATTAACAAAATTTTGTTGTAAAAAAATCCCTAATACGACTTCTTCAATTTTGCTGTTTATATTAAATCGTAGTAGGCTAGCATTTCACCGTGAAGGGAAAGTAACATACGCTTAAATTACAGTTTAGTGAGAGGTATAATCAGAAAAAAGACATTTTTTGAATCGATAATATATAAACAAAATACTGGGGTGGTGCAGTCTACAGTGAGACACACTGTATATAATTGGTTCTTTATTTATTATCCAACATTATCAATCTGTATAGCGCATTGTTCTTTAACTATATGCAAAAGCTCCACTCAGCTAGAAGTATTAAGAATTAATTCAGGAGTCCGATCCATATTTAAGATATTTTGTCATGTTTTAGACAACAAGCTTGTTTATTTTCGGTCGGAAACGGCTCATCGGAAATGATAAGAACAATATTTAGTTTTTACTAACTCACAACAATTTCCTTTACAGATGAACCGCCCCATCCAAGTGAAACCAGCGGACAGTGAAAATCGTGGAGGTAAGTTTTTCTTAGATTACATTATTCATGAACTACTTTACATAGATTTTATTTTCTTTCTATAGTGTATGGTAATTTTATGCCAATTTGAGCGAAAAGGGTTCCGGATACTTTTAATTCCACGTTTCTTTATTACTAAACTATTTTATCTGTTTTTATACTATTTTTATCTACTTGCATTTGTGCCTCTATTTTTTACTTACCTTGTAATTTCCTGAAATCTTCATGTATGCTTTTGCATTTCAGAAAAGGTAACAGAGTGATGTATGGTAATTTTTAAAGGAGTAAATGAGAAAATTTTAGTTAGCAATATTATATAAATATTTATAGTTAGCTAATTTCACAAAAGTGTAGGTAAGTAGAACCACATCATCCTAAACAAATATTTAAAGTAGAGCAGACCCTAATGCTAGATCTAGATTCACACACTTTTGTAAGGTTACGCAACTATTACGGGTTCCACAATGGTAAGCAGCTCTATACTAGCTTTCTGTTCCTGGAAATTTCTTTTCTATCTCAACAAACCGTCTCTTATTCTAAGCGTGAAATTAATATATCCACTACTGTAAAACGGAATTATATTCGGCTACATGGAATTAATAGATATCAAAACAAGTGATATATTTTTAGACCGTCCGAGCCTTCGTTTGTATAACGTCCACGCACGAGCTTTGGATTCTTGTCCTGATGAAAAGTTTCATTTACTTGGTCGGGGTGCATTTGTAAACAATGCGTGGGTGTTTTTATCTGTGTATTTCCCATCGTTTATTGATTTTCCTGTCGATATCATTGTTTTCTTTCCATGCATTTACTAGTCCAATAATTTCCGTTAAGGTTGCTTCCCAAAACGATAATATCTGAATTTTCCGCGTGAATGCGAGTGTCAGCACTTAAGGGTCGTTTCTATATTTACGTGTGTCCTGTTAGTGTTATGGTTTCTTTTAATGGTATGTCCTGTTTCGTAATATGCATCGCATTATGTTATTGTTTGGTTTTTAGGGCTATTGTGTCCTTACACGTGTCTGTTCGAATTTTTGGTTTGTAATAACAGCGAAAAGGGTCTACAGTATCCAAGATTTTGATCGCTCCATTTTGGTTTCTAATGGTCAAGGATAATCTACCACTAATATGAAGTAATTCTAAATACTTGAAATAATATAAGGCAAATTATTGAAAACTAAATATAGCTATCCAGCACGTTTAAATGAGTAATATAGCAGTAATCTCAAGGTAAGCTGAGGTGAATGCTTAAAGTGAAAATACTTAGTCAGAGCAGTATTTTAGAAATATCAGATATGTTTTAGCACAAACAAAAATGTTCTCAATTTGGTGAACCTCCCACACAAAGCAGTATCTGTGCCATTTAGCACCCATTGTGCGATAGAGTTAGTTCCCGTTCATCAGCAGACCCATTCGTTTGTGCTCAATATTTGCATATGACAGCTTCCTTCAAATTTCCACAAAGTGTTTTGATCTAGATTACGAACGAGTGTCACAAACACAGCATGATATACTAGTACGCAGTAAGGAGTTCTCCTTACCGTAGTTAAGTTGACTCCTTAACCCAACACACCTAGAGCTAAATTGTATTATTTCATTATGAGCCTGGAAATTGCAGTTTCCAACGATCCAAGGTTGCTAATATCAGTCATCTCGGTACTCGTATATTTATGATATTGGAACTTTTTGCAGTTGATGGTTTCAATATCTGAAGTTTATTTCTTTCGTGCAGCCGACCATTATCGCGCATCCCCCGCGATAACTTCTAAGGTTATTGGGGTAATGAATTTATTAAGCAATTAAGCGCTTTCATGCCCGTAATTATGATTAAGAAAGCGTATTAGTTGTAAGAAAATTGCATCTGTGATAGCAAACCTTTTTAAAATAATAATAAATGTACAAAATTCGTTTAAATTCATCAGGCAGAATATTTAACGTGGTTTATACAGAATGCCCAAGTACGCGCAAAGAGGAGACAGTACCTTGAGTGCCAAAAGAACTAATTATTGTATTGCATTAATATCACTTCCGATAAAAACAACAAAAACAGACTGATGTTTTCTTGTAAATTTAATAGTGCCAGATTTCTGTTTTTTTTGTAGGAATTTTGTAGAAAGATATGTTCTTAAAAATATTACACAAAATACCTAACTAAAGTTAATAATTTCAAATAAATAAAAGTAAGTTTAATAAACATGCCTACTAAACCAGGTCAACAGGCAGAAGGATATTTTAAACTTTGAATGCATCGCATTATCATGTAACTTTAATTAAAAATGGTTAATATATATGTGTTATCTGTATACACAAAAATAATTAATCTTTTTGATTCAGTGAGAATTATATAGTATTTTTAAAAAGAAAGTACAAAGCATATTATTCAGGATTAAAAATAAACCTTCAGCCAATTTGTATTGGAGGTGATATTAAAATAAGTAACATTAGCATTTGATATAATATTTTCCTATTATTTCTTGCATTATCCTAAATAACCTAGTTATAAGTCGGTAGCAGCCCTTCTAAGCTACCCTGTATGTCTATTTTGCTTAAAATAACTCAGACTAATACTAAAGTTATCTTGTCAGAGCCCTAACGTTTAGAATGCATACATTTGTAAACTTGATTGGATTTTAAAATGTATAGCAGTATTTGGAAAACGTGTTAGGATTTGCTGTTTTTCGTGAAAATTTTACATAAAACTATTTTAGGAACGGAAGACAATATTTACAAAAAATTGTATGTATTATGTCCATCAATATAAATACCAAGTATCCACCGACATCCCAAACTTATATATCATAAAGATTCTGTAATGAAGGCACCAGGCGAATAAAATTTTAATATAATTATTTATCTATTTAATTTATAAATTGATTTATTACAATTACTCAAATTAATCCCTTAATGACTACTATCGATTACAGTTATCAAAACTAAGGTTTGAACCCCAAATATCGCATTACAAACAAGTTGGGAAGATAATACCGGCGAAACTCTATTCATATTATATCCCTATGTTGGGGGTGTCACTGGGTTTCAGCACCTACCTACTGCAGGTGCTGAAACCTACGATTATTTCCGGACACGGTCAACTAGGTCAGCGGTATTCAACCGCGGGTGCGTAAAATTTTATATATATAATATATACATCTCTCACCCTGTATGTATATATACATATATATATATACACACAGGGGGACATAATAGTGCGATTTTGTTTCCTAATGTCTTTATTATAGTAGCTTAGAGAAAACTTTAAATACAAAAGTTGTTTGTTTGATTACTGTGCCTAACTTAAAATTATTGCTGACTATTATACAAGCTGTTTTTTTTTAGTGGAAAAATTAATTATTTTAAATAGAACATCCTATATATTATTACAATTTTGGATTTCTTATTTTTATCTTTACAACGATATAGGGTTTTAGAAGAATAGAGTGGAGCGCTGCGACAAACCAATCTGCGGATTGAAAACCGTAAGAGAGAGAGTTTTAGCTATCTATAGTAGTCGCAATATAAGAACAGCAGAATAAGATTAAAATGAAAACCCTAAGTTGCGACGCTGCATCCTTTTCTAGCTAAGCTGACTTTACGGTGTAAATACCCTCCACAACTTGGCAGGTATGGTTTTCATTTTAATACTACTCTGGTCCTCTTCTATAGCGACTACTTCATCGCTAATGGTTTCGGTAATAATTAACTCTCACTTAAATTTTGTAAAAATGACGGGGTCTGTCTTTAACAGTTAGTATCTAAAAACGGAATATAATTTTTCAAAATAATGTTGCAGTTTACACGAACGCATTTTCAGATAGATGCCGTACTGTTTAGAATTTAAATATCTCATACAGGATGTTCCTAATTTACAACAGCATTCAATAAAATTCAACTCCTAATATCTCATTTTATATTTTTAAATCGAACCCTGTATATTTTTATTTTCTTGAGCTTGTCGTTCAGTGACTTCTAACCGTATGTGCGGTTGTATATGATGCGTTTTTCGTTTTGTGATAGCAGTTATATGCAAATACCCAAATACAAGGTATATTAACATCAAAATATTTTTTTATTGAACAATTACAATACCAATAATAATAAACAGCATTTATAAACACTGCTGACAACCGTTTGAAATAAACAGTGAGGTAATCCAGGATATAACTTCTCAGCACCAATGATTAATATATGTATATTATGAGCAAAGATCTATTAAGAACCACATTTAAAATTATAGTAAGAGCTCTATACGTCGGCCATTTTCTTAAACACACCAATTTAAACGATCCATAAAGAAATTGTTCTCACTTCTTAACATTGCAAGTGTTATGTCTCTAAAAACAAGCTGAATTCGCATTCGCGTATCTTCTCTCGTCGTAGGGGGAATTCTGTAAACTTTATCTTGTACGAATGACAGAAAGAAATTTAATTTGGTCAGGTAGGGGGGCCTTGCCGGCCAAGCCACTAGACCTCCTCTCCCAATCCATTTATTCGGAAAGTCAGCGTTTAAAAATATAAAAATTCGTTTCGTTCAAAAAAATATGGACCAACGACATTTTCGTCTAGAATTCCTCCCTAAATTAAGGGCCATCGTCGTTAATTATCCACTTCTCATACAAATGACGGATTTTCCGTTGAATAAAAGTGCAAGTGCTGACGATTTGCATTTAAATGTTTATGAAAAGTTGCTTCGTCGGAGAAAACAACATAATTAAAAAAATTAGCCTGAACATTTATTTTTTGATGGACCCATTCGCAAAACATTATCTGACGACGTTGAAGTCATGATCAAGCAGTTCTTGATGAAATTGAATGTGGTAGGGATGCCTATCTGTACTTTTTCAATAGTTTCCACACAGAATACTGGCTTATGTCTGTTCGGTGGCTTATATCTCTGGTGCTACAGTTTGGATCTTCTACTACTAAAGCTATTATAGCGAATTCGTTGTTTTCGTTAGTTGTACACTTCCTTCATGGAGTACTATCGTATTTAACACTGCCTGTATTTAGAATGGTTTGTCGCAATCGTTTGAAAGCCAACACAATGGGATGTCTTCGGTCTGGGAATCTTTCAGTATATATTCTGGAAGCTAATAAACAATTTCTTTGGCACTCCCCTAATATAAATACCACGTCAGCCATTTCATCTTCCGAAAAATTGATATTACACGCACTTGAATAATTGAATTTTCAACCGAACAGCCAATAAAACTTCGAAAATGCTAGTTTGTTGACAGTTAGCAATTGTTGTAACGAAAGCCTGATGATTCGTTGCTTGTTGTGTAATTTCGTTTTTGCTTTCATCTTCTCAGTATATCAGTATGGAAGAACAAAATTATATTTTCGTTTTTCCTATAGCGTAATAGGCATTACGATTCACTACTACACTGGTTTCTAAAAATGAGAAGTCCCACAAGAATTGAAAAATAGTTAATTTATTGCTATTTGATTACTCAGCAGAATTCAACACTAACAAAAACGAAAGATGAAGCTTTAGGATTTGCTAACTGCACATACGCTACATCACATATATGCCGCATAACATGACAATGTTTTTGTCCATTTCCTATATCTCGTTTAAAGTAATGAAAGGCTTTTGCTGTTAACCCTAAATGAACGTGTTTAAATGCGATTTATTCATGAGTTTGATGCGCTATTGCCTTTAATCATGCAAAACTTTGCTAATTTAAACATTTTTCAAGTTTGTTTCATTCAAGCTTTTATATTCATCCACGAAATGGTGTGGATCATGGAAAATAATTAATTATTTAGACCTCAATTGAACTGAAGTGTTTTGAATTTCCACAGCTATAGGCTAAAGTGACATTCCGTAGTCTTCCAGTGCCAAATTACCTTAAAATCATTTCAAATTTGAAAGTCTACGTGAGATGTTATTTTATTAGCTTTATTATTTCTATCCAAAAATTACTAAAATGTATACTGTAAAAACAGGATAGTTGTCGTTCCAACGCTACTAAAATATTCATAAAGTTTAGCACGTAAACCACGCAAAGCCCAAAAACAATCAATTTTTTAATTATACCCCCAACTACAGTCTGGACGATAAAGACCTTGAAATACCAGCGTAATAGCCCTTTGTTTGATCTGTATTTTCTGATACTTCACGCTGAATGAAGTTGGATTGGGATCGTAAGGGAGTTCGTTTTGCAAAGAAATTGGCACATTTGCTTAAAGTTTACGTGCTCGTGTGACTGCCAGTGACTGATGTTTCCTTTGTCTCTTCTTTGCCCTGTTTTATGAAGACTCTATGTCTTCCGCTCGCCTGCATTGATGGCTAACTCGGCTATAAAAAATACGACTCCCTTTGAACGGTTACTTTCGTTATCTCTACCTGCGATTGTTTTCTCTGCCGCGTTTTAAAAAATTGATAGATTCTGTCGTCACTCCATGAGAGTTCATTTCCCCTGAGGATAAATAAAATGGCTGTCAACGTCGCCTATTATAGATTTACTTCCACTATGTACTTTAATATTTCTGAGAAAAATTCGAAAGAAATATCTAGGCAACTGTCCCCGTTTCAGTTCATTAATTGGGTAGATGTGGCTGTTATTTTTGGTATTGTGGAATTTCTAATTGTAGCCTTCAAACTGAATTTTCACTTAATAGAATGTTTCTAAATTCGAAAGCTTAATTCTCTGGCAATGGACGCTAACCAAACGCTTGGGTTTAGAGATTATGTTAATTGTTGGATTAGGAAAAGTGGTCCGTTCAGCTGACAGTGACCCTTTTTCCAACTGTGTATATGAAAATAGCACAATCTAGTGCTGTCCTTTCTTTTCACCAAATTGTGCAACATTGTCTTTGAAAACGTTTTCTTTGGGGCATACAGTTCAAGGTTGAAATATGAATTTATAGAAAGGAATATAGTTGGAACGTAGTCAACAAGTTGTCGTAAAACTGGGAAAGCATTTCGAATATTGAAACGTACCATAAGTGGTATAACTTATTTAACAGATTAACTCCCCAAGAACTGCCATTTCACTTGAGAATGGGTGGTGTTAAATTTAAAATTCTCATGGTATCACCAAACTTTTATTTTGCTGAAGGTTGAGTAGCGCTTACTTTAAGGTTTCCATTAAACGTCTGTCTCGTCTAAGATCATTAGTTGGAGATGATTCTTCAATGTATCAATTCTTTTCCAATTTTATTGTGATAAGGGGTTACCATCATCAAAACTTATACACTACTTAAAGATAATTGGTATTACATTTCAGGTGCCCCTTGGAAGAACTCCTACATATTATGTTAATAGTTCCAGATGATTCGTAGATATATCAAATGTTTTTCTCAAATTTAGTTATACTAAGGACCTTACCATCAAAATCCTGTTTTACAGAAAGATGCGTAATGTCCAATTTAAGGCTGTCATAAAACATCATCCTGGTGTATATTTAATAGTTCGGAACTGTTTCTCTAGGTATCAATCCAAATACAGTAGAGATATAATCATCAATCTTCTGATGTATAGTATTATATTTAACGTTCTCATCAAACAGTTTACTGATATTTCATCAATACTTCGAGATAATCCTGTTATGTATCAAATTTCCTTTATAAATTATATGGTAACGGCATTACCATCAAATTTTGTATCTTTTACTTAAGGACGCTGGTATTAAATATTAAATTCAAGGTGCCTATAGAGGACCCCCTACATATTTTGTTAATAGTTCGAGGTGAAACATAGATGTATCACAGCTTGCTTTAGATTTAATTATAATAACGATGTGACCATCAAATTTCTATTTAAGGGTGAGTAGTCTTTTGTTCTAGGTTCCCACGAAATAGCTGCATAGTGTATTAGCATTAGTAATAGTTCGGCACGATTATTCTACGTATCAATTCCGATAGTTTAGATAAGCAGGTTATTATCAGATTTCTATTTTACTTAGGAATGGGTGTTTAACTTTAAAGTTCGCATGAAACATCTTCTATCAATTTTAAATATGTTGAGGAAGTTCGTCGTCCAACTTCTATTTTGCTTAGAGTGCTATCTTTGAGGTTCCCATGGTGCATGTTTATCATATTTTATTAATAGTTCAGAATATTTCTTCAATGTATTATGTATTCTTTACAAATTCTATTTTGATAAGACGTTACCATAAACAATGTGTTTTACACAAGGATGGCTGGTGTTAAATTTAAGGTTTTCATAGAACATCTTCCTCATGTTTGATTAATAGATTAATTGGGCGGATTGGCATAAAACCTTAACCTCAACCTTCGATTTTATATCAATGTTACTTTATATTTCAAAATCCCATCAAACTTTCATTTTTGTTAAAGTTAGTAACAGTTTTATGTAATTCTTGTACGTGTTAGGTTTTCTTCCAAAATTAAATGAGGATAAGGTTGTTACCATCAAATCATTCTTTAACTTGAGTAGGAGTAATATTCCATTGAAGATTCCCGTTTTCTTAAAGTTATTAAAAGGTTGACACAATTCTTCTACGTATTAAATTTGTTTCGAAATAAATAATGCTAAGGCTGTTACCATCAAATTTCTATTTTACTTGAAGGTAGACTATGTTGAGTATATGGTTCCTATAGAGCAGCTTCTTCATTCTTTATTAATAATTCAGGAAGACTAACCGATGTATAATTTTTTTCGCAACTTCAGTTATGATCAGAACTGTGCCATCAAATCTCTACTTCAGCTCAGCATGGGTAGTGTTAAATGTAAGGTTTTCTTATAGTACCTTCAGCATATTTAATTGATAATTCTGGATGTATTATATCTTCTTCCCAAATTCAATTGAACTCAGGACATTACTATCCAACTTTTGTGTTTCAAATTTCAACTATGGTATTAACAAAAATGTTTAATCTTTTTGTATTTAAGAGTGACTAATGTCAGCGTGTATTGTGAAATATGGAGAATGTAGAAGGAATCCAAAACAGTTCATGGTTTGGTTTTAATATGAGTTGATTCATACCGATAACGACTTGAGGATCCAATTTGGTTATCGATCTATAGCGCTATGAACCATGTGCTGCATTAAAGACTTTGTCATTAGCTTAATTTTCTCTCGTTTCCAGGCCCTCTAATTAAGTAATTACTATTTCGAATCTCTCTAGGGCGCTCATCGTTTAGTGCCAACTTTGGAAGAGAAACTCTACAAAAGTTTTATGCGCGAATTGTGTTGCCGCGGGAGTAAAACCAACCCACTTACTGCAACACTGGGCGCTCAGGAGAGGAGAAAGAAACACACAAATATGTATACTTATCATTGGTGTGATGAGCGTGTTCGCTGTTAATCTATAGCTTGGATAAGATAGTGTACTTACTCTGATATCTATAGGGTAACATTTAGAGCCGGCCCGAGCCCGCCGCCCGTGACGCCGCCTGCTAGTTCTGTTCTCATTGCAGAGCTCGCGATGGCGGCCTGCAGCTGCGGCGGCGTCTCCTGGAAGTAGGGGCAAGGTAACGAGGAGATAGCTAGCTCCCTGCCCCAGCCCGGACCCGGTCAAGTAAGACCACGTCCTGTCCTTGTTGTGGCGATGTGACAGTGTCGTGCGTATTAGACTATGTAGTGCGTTGTTCCTGTGCAGCCATGATCAGCTCGTTCGTTCGATGTATGTCTAGACGTTGTGTACCTCTGAATGTATAGTGCGTTTCCATGTCTAATCGTATGTACAGCTATTTCTAGAAACCTGCACAGGCTTGCTTGTATATACACCTGGGGGTTTTGGAAGTACCTGTACTGGCCACCAGCACGTTAGGTGATGGGGCCGGTAAGTAAGTATGGTCAATGTACCGCCGCGTGTGTACAACGCAACTACCAGAGCACTGTCATGTACCCCGCCCCCAGGCCTCCGCAATCGCACGCCCCCGTCTTGCTCGCCCTATTCCAAATTCACTCCGACATAATCTTCTGCGAAGGCCGGATGCCTTCGACGTTTACTTTTTAAGAGTTTTGCTCTGATATATAATGTCTACGGCAAACTTATATAATTCACTCACGCACCCGGGTGATACACTCAGAGAACGCCGCGATTAGATAGCAAAGTTTTGAACATCTTCTAAATTGCTCGTCCATTATCTTAGCAGCCCGGCCTATTGCCCATAATCACTTCGGCGGGCGTTGAGCGATGGCCGCATCTGCCGATGACGATGCGTGGTGGCGGGGGCCGCACAGGCTCCCTTTGGATCATCCTTTCATTACGACCCGTCTCTGATTTAGAAAGCGACTTTGATCCAATTACACCAGACCAGTCTTCCTGAAAATCCTTCCCCAGGCGACCCTCCAATAAATAGCTCCGGTAACATCGATCGCTAGCTCCTATGCTCGTACCTTCAGTGTCAATATTAGCCGACGATTATATGGAATTGCACCTGCGTTAGTAATGTTTATGTGTGTGATGGGTGTGAGGCAGTGGACTAACAGCTTTGTTTTGCGACCGCAGACCGAAAGCTGTTCGTGGGCATGCTCAGCAAGCAACAGACTGAAGAGGATGTTAGACAGTTGTTCGCGCCCTTCGGAACTATAGAAGAGTGCACCATCCTCCGTGGTCCCGACGGAGCCAGTAAAGGTAATCACTTTTATTTACTTATTTACTTGTTTGTTATTTTTTTTGTGTACTATTCCAACTTTTAATGTTAAGACGCAACCACCACAGAAGTTGTATCTAGTTTAGTTAGTTCTCAAGATTATGTGGTGACTACATACCTGTTACCACGTCTAATACAAACACCTTCATTCCACAGAAATCCCCAATTCTTGATTCTCCCTAAAAACTTACAACGGTAATATTAGTTGTGAAAACTATCGCCGCGCACTTCGCACGCTTCTATCATAAATACAATAACTAAAGATCCCGATGTTTTGATAAATTTATATTTATGAAAATTGAGTGGAAGCAATTATTATTTTCGCATGTTGTGCTGCAGATGCGATATCAACTTGTCACGTGAACTCCACACGTAACTGTAACAACAAATCCTATATAAAATATATTTCTTTTCTAAATGTGAATTACATTTCATGTTCCGTGTCTTGTGATTGCTCAGATTTATAAATAAATTTAGGCTTAGCTGACATATTCATATTACTATTTGCTCTGTTGAATTCTTTTAGTCAGAGATGTGTGTTTTTCTGTAAAGTGTGAGTGTTAAAATCTATACAAAAACTCAACTTTAAAAGCTATTTGTTTGATGGTGCTTAGCATAATGTATAACAACTATTTCATATACTTGATGTTTATGCATTAAAATGGATACCGTTGCCAACACGTCATTAATGGAGTTCCAGCTTTAAGTATTTGCCCTTGACTATAAACTTCTACACCATTAATTAATATAGTACAATAAATCAATACTACAGATCAGTTTACTAACATTTAGTTACTCGCATTCTGTATATTTACTCCTGAACTCAAAAGTATCGCAACGATTATGTTACTTAATCAAATGAGCATTTACATCAGTTTTGCTGTAACTTAACAACTCTAGATTTTTTCAAGTGTAAAACAAATAAATTAATGGTTTAGAAAAATGTTTTCGCGGAAGAAGAACCCCCACTTTTACTTATGCAAGAGTGGGAATTTTGAACAATTTCTAGCAACTCGGAAATTCTAACCCAGAAGAACTTCCTCTTTATCCATTGCAGCAATATAAATAGTTATGCAATGCAATAATATAACTATAGAATTAAATGTCAATTATATTGCTATAAATTTAACATATCGCGTAATGATCAGTTTAATATAAATCAGTCTGCATAAATTAACTGCACGCACTGTTTGACTCAATTCATATATTAGCAAGATTACTTTGATGTAATATGTGGACGTAAAGCCAATTTACACAAATAAGCTAAAGTAGGAAACAGCACATTACAGCTATTAGTTTTAGCTATATTTGCCTATACGAGTAAACTAATTATAGCTCTGAATATACACGTAGATACATTAGGATTAATATTAATTAGTAGGGGTTTATTATAATTCAAATATTGTTCTATTACGTGCAAGTCTAATCTCCCATCTATATGTTCATACGCCAATCATTCAGTTTATATTTAGAAAAGCGTGTAATACTTGTACGACTGTTTTATTCAGAAAGGCGAAGCATTTTCTATTTTCAAAAAGTAAAATTGGCAGTTTATTTTTGTATTACGTGGCTTTTTTCTAAAGGCCATGCCACTGGTTACCTGCCCTTCGCTGCAGCGACAAGGAATTTTCTTTATATTTGCGTTCGCCCCCGAAAGCTCCGGCAACGTGAGGCGCTCTGTAATATTACGGTGTCACTTATAATTTAAACATACGATGAGCAGAGACGGAACACGAACGTAAATTACTTGTTTCTTTGCAAAATCCGTTCTCGAAGTTAATGAGATTTTGATTTGTATGAAACAAAAATTCATGTAACGAATGCGAGAAGCCAGCTCCGCCTCGGAGCGAAAGTTACTTATATAATTAGTAGAAAATAGGAATATCCGGGCGAAACAAAAAGTTTCAGTTGAACGTAACAAATACTTTGAAGGTCGGTCTTCCGAGAACCTTTTTACAACCCCCGTTGTTACCCTGGGGATAGGAAACATTCCAAATTTAAAAGTTCGAGACGCTATGTCCCGTGCGTCTTCCAGTTCTCCCAATGGTTCCGTTGCTGATAAACTTGCTGTTTTTAAGTTACCAACTCCGCGAACTATAACCATTGCACCTTCTAATCCACGATGAATCAATAACCTCTTCACCGCACCTTAAAACTAATGCGAGTTATGCAAGTCTTCGAATTCGCACGTTTTTCCTCATATTCTTCTGAAAGCGAAGTAATTCTTTTATGGAGCGGGCGCAAAGGCATTCACCGTAAATGGAAAAGACGATGGGAATATGCCCTCAAAGAAATACACAAATCTGCTTCTGACTGCTAGTGTTGGTTCGGGGTAATAGTGTTACCTTTTTGAAACTTCTCTGCTTTGTAGACTCCATGAGGCGGAATAAGCAAATCCTACTTTGGTTGTTATTATAACTTTCAGTATGCTTAACTCCCCCGAAGAACGCTCATGCTTTTAAGTTCAACGCAGCCGAATATTTTTACAACTTTCACTAGAACGTCTGAACGTAAACGAACAAACATTTACTTAATCATTATCAACATCACATATTCCGTG
Organism: Limonius californicus; assembly: GCA_014611495.1. NCBI lineage: Eukaryota > Metazoa > Arthropoda > Insecta > Coleoptera > Elateridae > Limonius > Limonius californicus. The sequence continues at coordinate 7,031 of JABXWE010067671.1, read as the reverse complement.
TTTGAATACCTATTAATTAATTTTCTCAAGTACACTGTATACATATAAAGCTGAGCATAACCTAAAATTAAATGAAGTTGATCCCCTGAAACGGATTGAGTCACTTCCTTCTTCCAAGTTTATCAAATATATCACGTAATCCGGTATTTTATGCCCTGGTCGCAAATCCCACTTCTGATTACGATCAAAAACAGCCAGGTTGTTTTGCACAAAGCTCGAGAATAATTTTCTTGGTTACAAAGCGGAAATATAATTTCCGACGCGGTGTAACAAATCATAATATCGCACCACTCGTGGAGTAATAACTGTCATTATAAAGTAGGAAATTTTTAGTTGTAGGTTGTGCTAGAGTAGACGCCCATACATCACACGTTTGTTTTATGTTCGTATACGATCCGGGTCGTCAATGTTTTCACACGACCATGCAACTATAAATGCACATATTGCGCCCATAAATCGGAGCGCATGCACTGCGTGTAGTCGCTGGATTTGAGCCCTGCATCGGATACGCAATAAAACCACTTTGATTTAAAAATATATTGGTAATAGGAAATTGAACAACGGGAAGATTCGTTTCGGCAGCGATTTCACGTAATGATGTGCCTCCAACTCTTTGATCGGATCGTTACGAAACCAAATAATTTGGGCTTTTTCCTTTCATATCTTCCTGTAACGACATTTTGTATCAAAGATCTTGTCAAAGTAAAACTAAATTAGAAAAGAGGACGTAGCTAGTTGATCACAGGGGTGGGCATCATATTCAGCTCTCGGGCACATATAAGTTTAATCAACCACAACTGGAATCCAATTCAGGAAGTTTTAATATTTCTAACGAAGACGTCTCCCATTGAATAACATTTTTAATATTCTTCGTAAAATATTCCTATTACTAGTAATGCATAGGTAGCCTACTGCAATTGTGAAGTACTCAGAAATTTCAATTTTTGAAACCTCTTTTATGAATCATGAATGGCTATAATTTTAGTTGCAATGATTAAATCTTAGTTTTGGAAACGTGTCTATTTAAATATTTAAGAAACTAAGGAAACAAAATGTGTAAGAATATAAAGGATGCAATTCTTACATTCAGAAAGTCTGCAAGTATGAGGTGAACTGTTAATTTTGTTCTCTGACCACCAAACCATGTTTAAACAACCGCATTACATGACAAATGTTCAATAAAATTTTGTGATTGTCCTGCACATTATAATTTCTAACATGCCATACCGGATACGCCAACGCTCCACTTAGTTAAATATAAAACTTATTAATTGCGTACTAGTTCGATTATACGCAATTTCACTGTTTCGTTGCAAATATGCCATTACGAGAGTATTTCACCTTTCGTGATATATTGTAAGGAGTAGGTGTGTACTGAAACGATGTGTATAAAGCGTTTAAAAATTAATTGATAGGTAGTTTTGCAGTAAGCGAGTTTTAACGAGAAATAGGGTGTAACTAGCCGGCACATAAAGTTTTGTAATGCTTTTATATGGTCGCAAGATGGCAGGTAAACAAAGGGTGGTATAATGTTAGTAAGCAACACATAAGCTACATAAGTAGCGCTTTGTTTACAATCCCAATAACAACTGAAATACCAAACTCGAAAAACATTTAAAAAAAATGTATTCGAAACAACTGATTTTTACCTTTTACAGTTTGTTTTCTTTTCTCTGAAATATTCCCGGCATAAATCTAGAATGTCGTATTAAATAAGTTTGTTCAAAAATGTAGATTAATCACGACTCTCATAAACGTGAAGAATAGAGCAAAACAATTTAAATACTTGGTGCTCCGCGCCATTCCTTGTTTTCTAACAGTATCTGGCAAAAATATGTAATTTGAAAACTGCTTCAGTTATAATGAAATACCTGGAAGTTAATATTGCAGCTTTTATTTAATCGCACCTACTCCCATCTCTTTAATTAAAGGGAGGTATGTTGCGCTGAAGTACACGGTTCTCTTGTGACGAGTGATGTTAAGCAACATAGATTAATGTCAGCGCTAGTGTTTCTACATACCTCTTTCATTCTGTAAACGTTTAATTATTTTGTAGTTTTCCATTCACATCCCCTAATTGTTTGAAAATAAAGGCGGCTGGTGTTTAACCCACCCAAAAATATCTCGAAACTGTGGCTTTGTCATATAATACTATGCGTGGGAGTTATAGAGTTACAACATGATTTAAAACGAATTACCTAATTGTAATTGTAGAAGTTTTTAATTAAATTGTACATCTCCGCATATGTATTTTTCAAAACTATTTATTATATAATATTTTTAATAGACCTATTTTACAACAAACTCTTGATAATTACGACGAAACAAAGAATATTAATAAACAAAATCTCTATGTAAATTCTTTGTTTATTTATGTTCTATAGAAGTCTATTACAAAAACGTGTAAATAAGATTGGCAATTAAGGAACATCTTTATAAATTCCTTACTTAAAATTAGTAGAATACTCATCTAAGGTAGAAGCAAGAGCACATCTCATCTCAGCGGACCAGCCTCGTTTGTTTTTCCGTTAATAGTAATCCCTTTACAGAAATTCACAATTTCACATTTTATTACATATATTTAAATCAATTCAAACAGCAATTATTAAAAGACATCAGCCTAGTAAGGTTAACATTTTATTCTCATTGTCACAGTTAAGCACATAGCAATCACGATAAGGTTTAAAGAATTAAAGTTGGATAAAAATCGAGCTCTCCAATAAACAGCATAATTTAAAATTCTAGTTTTCAGCACTTCCGAAGGCGGAATATCTTTCAAATCAGGTTACCAAAACAAGGATCTATTAGGAACAACTTTAAGTTTTAATCTAATTGGAGTTATGAAGAAAATTTCTAATTAAACTTTTATTAAATCCTTAGTTTCACTTTATAACATCAGAGAGAGTTTAAAGTGATATTAGAAATGGAACTCTTTGGAATCTTAATGAAACTGGGATACCTTAGCTTTGAAGCCCTGAGCTTATTAACTCATTTGTCAGTTTTATGGAAGTATTAAAACCGACGATTCTGTATTATACCGAGAACTACGATGGTTTTTCCCTTTTGGCGGCATTCTTCAGTTAGCCTAAGCTTTTGATTTTTATACATAGATTTTTCAAAATTCTAAACTAAAGGCAATCTCTTTAATTACGATTAATTAATAAATTTTACAAATAGCCAAAACTAAAATTATTGATTGATATAAATTAGTTCTAAAACTATATTTTTTGTGTAGAATAATATTTCAAGTGTTTTTATCTCCCGATTAACAAAGTTTTCGTATATGTGTCTGATGTGTAACATAAATAACAGAAATTTGCATAACGTAGGAAATTTCCCTTCTGAAATAATAAAACCATGTTATTGTTTGGAATTTTCAGTTAATTCATCATGCTACTGCCGCAGCAGCTCACTAACTTCTTTGTGTTTAATTAAAACTTTACTATTTTCGTGGGAAGTTTCTTCCAAAAATAAGTTTACTTTAAGTTATTGTTAGTCAACACGAGTTCGAATTGTTTTTGTGGGTTCTTCCTGAGATTGTAAGGAATAACCTGAATACTACAGCGAGTTTGATCACTTTTTGTACAGTTCCAAGGAATTTTTGACTAGAAGCATCACCTATAGCCCCATCTAACATTTATTGGAAAAATATATAAAACACCAGCAATGCCATTTAATATCTCTTATATTATACTTTACCAAGTGCAATTGAACTAATTTGAACCATCTAGCATTGAAGAGAGTAGCTACAGGGCCATCACCATCTCTCTACCATTTTTATATTATGGGTAAAATGTTACCGAAAATCTTTACCTAATACTCCAGAAGCCAGAAGCTCTTATCCACTAAAACACAACTTTTAAACCTACTGAAGGATCATAATATTGCAAAATTATATAGGGCACTCGAGATCATCCTACTCAACATTATATAGATTAAACCAATTTTATTTTTCAACATAATCTCCATTAACATCTACATATATGTTCCACCTTTGCACCAAAACATGAAATTCTGCAAAATAGAAACGTTCTTCCTGCTGTGCAAGAAGTGCATCTTCTTAAAATCGTTTGCCTCCAAGCGGTCCCAACAAATGAATATCTGAGGGAGCCAAGACTGGCTATAAGCAGGAAACGATAGGGTTTCCCAGCCCAATTTGTTCAAAAAATCCCTGTTAATTTTTTCCGTGTGTGGTCGGCACTGTCTTGTTGAAGGATTACTCCTTTTGATAACAGTCCCCTTCGTTTTATTCGAATTGCTTAACAAACTTTGTCAAGGACGTTACAATAATACCCATTGTTCATTGTCTGGCCTGATGGTAGAAAATCGACATAAATAACACCTGGGTAGTCCCAAAATGCGGACCAATTTGAATTTTTTCAGTGGAGACGGATCCGAATATGTCCATTGCATGCTTTGCCTCTTGGACTCAGGTTTATGGGAATGAAAGCGGTTAAGTAGCTGAGATGAAATGTGGAAGCGGGTCAGTTTGTGATCCCCATCGAATTGAGGTGCTTGTGAATATTTTTTTTACTATTCCAGTACTTAAATGAGTTATTTTCACCATTTCCGAAACAGTAATTCGCCGATTCTGCTTAATCAAATCATCAATACGTTGAATGACGGCAGGAACGACCTTTGGACATTGGAACCTCCTCTTCCGGGCTCATCACTTAGACTTTCGCGGCCATTTTTGAACCAAGCAGCCCACTTGTGACTTTTTTAGTGTATTTTCACCAAATTGTGCACTAAGTCTGCGTAAAATTTCAGCAGAATTAACGCCTTCATTGATAAGAGACTGAATAATAATGTGCTGCTTCAAAGGACAACTGACAGTGGTGTACATTTAATATTGCATATCATTAGATATATCTCAGACAGTACAATGAAAATGAATCAAATCTACTTGCATTTAACAGAAAGGACCCAACACTTTCGGTTTTGACCAACAAAACACCGATTCTAATTAAAAATCTTTCGAATAATTTAAACACTGAAGTAATAGTCCAATAGATTTGACGACCGAAAAACAACTCGGGCATCACTTAACTGTTTTTCATATTTTATATTATAAGATAGTTAAACATACAATTAATGAAATATTTGCTTTTTAAACATGCACAGATTTTTGAACATAACGTAAAACGTTAGCCATAATTCATCCCCTGGAATTCATTATGAATTGTTTCGCCAAAACGCAAACAGCTAAAAAGGTAGGAAATTTTCTCAAAATACTTAATACACCTCCAATAAAATATAATATACGAATCAATTCAACTCTCTTCTAACAGGATATTTTTTAAATACTTTTTTTAAGAAAATAGACGTAACGGCCTGGACTAATCTCTATTTAACATGTTTAATATTAGTCGGCTGTCTCAACTATTATGTATCTAGAAGAAAACATTTGCAATATCCTAGCAAGTAGAGTGAGTTCTAATTACACCCACAATATTTGCAATAAAGTGTTGGAATGGAACTCAAACCCAATCTCTTTCAACAAAATAGCCTATATATTTAAAATTTTACCACCAAAATTAATCCATGGACTTGACTTATCGTGCCATATATTAGAAAATGTTTAGAGTAGGTATTGTAAAAATTGCAATGAGTGTGAATTACATTCAAAATACTGAACATACTCAATCAAATGATATGAAAGGAAATCAAAACGCCCTCTTACATAGATGAATTCTAGGTGTTAGATGTTAACTACCAAAACAGACTAGCTTATTTCGTTTATTATTGGTGGTTGATTTCCAGGAATTATTCCGCGTAGCAACTTCTTGGTCCTGGGACGGACCGGGCTGGTTGTCTTGACGATGTTTCGGCAAAGTTACATTTGCCATCTTCAGGTCTTGTCGGATAACTTTCTGCTGATGCAGTCGTATTACAAGAAGCATCAGCAGAAAGTTATCAGACAAGACCTGAAGATGGCAAATGTGACTTTATATATATATATATATCCGGGATTATACCGCCGGTCGCGGCTTTCCGGTTCTCAAACACCATAGATTTCGGTCTTGGGCATCTTCATTCTGCAGTTCATAAGTTTCCATTGCTTCACTGATTCCATTGTTCGAGGATCTTCGTGGTCTGCCTTGTTTACGTTTCCCTGGAGCAGTCCAATTGAAAATTCTCTTCGGCCATCTCTGATCATCCATTCTTAGCAGATGTTCGTACCATTTGAGCCCTCTTCTGTCGATCCTATCAGTAACTTTGTCTTGAGCTTCCATTCTGTTTCGAATTTCCTCATTTGTGACATGTTCTAATCTTGAGATTCTGAGAGTCCTTCTTAGGTAGTCCATTTCTACTGTTTGCAACTTGCGTTGGTCTTCCTTTTTGATGGTCCATGTCTCGCACCTATAGCATAGAACCCTCTAACAATTCTGATATGAAAAACATTTAAGTAACCCTCAGGAGTACAATGAATGGAAATTGCTCCCAAAATACTCAACATACACCACCAGGTGTGCACTGAAATGGAATCCAATCCACTATCTTGAAAAAATCATGACTTCGGTTAATATTATCAATTTTCTCTTAGGATTGTTTTCGTCTACGAGCAATAACATTGGTTGGACTGAAGGTTAGTTCGCAGCAGCTAACTCAATTATATTCTAACCCTTTGCAAATGGTTACGTAAAAAAGGCGTGATCTTAGCTTAAAATATAAAATTAACATTTTAGTATGACAAGTTGCCGAATGTAACCCATTGAAATGCAGTAGCACAATTAAACATTTCTCTTTATTTTTTTGTAAGAATAAAAAAACCAGTTCAAATACAAGACACTGCGTAGAAAAATGACAATTTAAACTCTAAATAAATCGCACTGGGAAAGACGATCGAGTGGAATCTGTATTGACACTCTGGTTTGCTATTGTCCGCGAACATGGTGGCCCATTGATGCGCCAGAAAGTCGAAGAACTAGCGAGTAAACGAAAAAGGAAAAGAACGCTTTGTTGCAACGGAAGAATGGTTTCTCGGTGTTAGTATCAAACGGTTACCGTATCAAAAACTCCATCCCGAT
>JABXWE010067668.1:0-23502 GCA_014611495.1 Limonius californicus | reverse complement strand
AAACTAGAGTAGCAAAAAGATTGCTAATACCGCTAACATTAACAAAATATTGAATTTTAATATAAAAAAGAATTGCTCCTCCGGAAATCGAAACCTGGCTTTCAACAGTCATTTAGCCTCTTTACTGTGTCATGCCATTAGTGCACGTAATATGAGCGGTACACGGCGAATTCGCATCTTTCATAAAATTATTATAAAGAAAGTGTGAAATTACATAAATTCATTCCCTAATTACTAGAATCGACAATAGTTGACACAAACTAATTTGTAAATGCGAGTCATCGCGTGTAAAAGTATCTGGGAAGACAGTATCGGCACAACTGGTACTGGTATGAGTGGTATGTGATATCAGCTAGACGTTTCGTTATTTTATTTATTGATTTTACCAGCAACAATCGGCTGGATCGCCTTCCAAAAAAATTGTATGTGCGCTCTTGTTGTAATAATATATAATTATTTTGCACAAATTCACTAAAGAAATTCTAAATTAGATATTCAACATGAAATCGATCGGTGATTTTCTATATTGTCAATAAAATATTGTGTTTTGTTAATTATTCCTATAATAATTTTATACGGTTTGTATATTAATGTGTTAGTCCCACCTTGTATAGGCATCTGTAATTTATTATATGAATGTAATCAGGTTAATTATTATACCATTATATTAAGTTGTTCATTGATGCCTATTTTGACGTTTATATCAGTAATTAACTGTCACCTTTTGACTTGTAAGCAGAGTATAATAAATAATAAAAGGCAGGTTACACATACGGTGAAAACCTTACCTACATATATAAATTTTTGTTGACATTTAAACATTTAACGCAAGTCTCGCATGTTTACATTTCAGAATTTCCATAAATGAAAAGTACTTAAAATACTTTGTTTCTGGAACACGTCATAATGATTGTGACTATGATGAAATAAAATATGAATTTGTTTAAAGTTATTTCTTATATCATTCGAAACATCGATTAAACTAATAATAAAGAAATGTTTCAATGTTGAACTTATATTTGTAGTGAATTGCTAAATACATTACAAATATAGGTTCAACATCTAAATTTTATATTTTGAATGCTCATGTCCTACAGCAAAATCATTTTACACTACAATTACGATTTAAACCTGCAAACGAAATCAACACGCAAAATAAATTGAATTCCAATTTGAATAAGTCTATCAATTTATAGCACCAGGATTTTGATCGGCTTCCGTCTTAAAAAAATCTTCGGCTCCTTTTAAGCGTTAACCGTTATATGAATTTCGATTCCATTTTAGTCGTAATGTAAAATTATAGAGTCGTTCCGAATGATTTAGTGTTCTATTCCTATTCTATATTTGTTCAGAAGTTATTGATTTTCCAGTGCTGTTACGAATTGTTAATTTATTTTAATAATACCAAGTTTAATGTTTCTGAATGCCAACTATAGGTTTTTGATCATTTACAGACGCAGCAAAAATTCAATGTATTATATTCTAAGACTTAACGAGTAACATACAAAACATTGTAAGAATAATATTCTATTTACATAATTTATGTCTACAATGATTGTGAATACTTTTCAGTTTTTTTTGCAAATGGTATGGCAGTTCGAAAGCGACTTTTGATAATAGCTTTTGTGAAAGTCCAATTGAAACTGGGTCGCTGCTTCACCACATCGAAAAGAAACTTTTACAAAGTTAATATGCTTATAATTTACCATTAAACAACCTATATATTAATTCCTCGTTTCTTTCTTTGTAGAGTACAAGACTTGGATTTGCTGCATTGATCTTACAGTTACAGCAGGATATTACACAGTTTAAACATCTTGCCAAGAAATGTGGTACATTGTTCGTTTTGAAACTCATAAACGGACAGGTGAGTTTACTCAACAAACAATAGTTATTATCAGCAAATATTGCAGGTCGGTGTAATTATCTAAAATTATTCGTTGTTAAATGTGTCACAACGAAAAACACAAATGTGAGTTGATTTCGAAAACATTCATTCAGTCTATGGAAATCCTGAACAATAATAAATATTAGCAAATATTAGGGGCCGCTGTAATTAGCTTAACTACTGTTGAATAATTGGTTGTACCAGTGATTTTAAATAACCTGAGAATTTTACTTTTTGAAACAGGCTTTAATATTTTTAATCGAAGAAACGCTAAACCCTAGAGCATCTGCCACACTTTGTAAAATTTTACTTTATAACAAAATTGTAAATATAAACTACTCAAAAATGAATAAAGATATTGCAGTGTAGGACACTTAAAGGCAACACCAATTGCATTTATAATAAAAACTACCAAAACAACAAAATGTAATATATTTTTAGAAATGAAATTGAAAATTACAACAAAGGTACGTTTAAAGAAGAAATTCGACAATATTATAATGAAAATCGTTATTGTCTCCTTTCACTTGACTTAAATTTATTAAATTCTTATACCGCGTGGCACCACCTCTGGCAGTAGTAACTGATCTGCACCTTGCTGGCATACTCTCAAAGCAATTATCATTATGTTCTTGTGGAATTTGATGCAGTACCGGCAATACAGCCCTCAGCTATTGCACAGTAGTAGGCCTTAGATTATGATGATCCAGGTGTCTCCGCAAAATGTCCTATGCATGCTCGATGGGGTTGAGGTATGGACATAGCGGAGGAAGAGCAAGATGTATTATTTCCTCATCTCGAAGAATCTCTAAAACAACCCAAGCACGATGCGCTGTCTTCAAGAAAAACAAAATATTCCAGTCCAACAGCGTTGCAACGGTTCAGAACATGTCCCATAATGATGTCTTGGGCATAACGTTGACCCGTAAGTGTACCATTAAAAATATGGAGGTCAGTACGCCACCATAAAGAAATTCCAGCCCATACCAATAGACCACCACCACCAAAGGCAACGAACGACTGGTTGGGTATACTGAGATAAGACACGATGTCCGGCACTACGATATACTCCTTGACGCCGGCTATCATTGCTGAGACAATATCTGGACTCTTCCGAAAACAGTACATCATCCCGCGGTGTCGCTTCTTGAAGCCTACGTCTTGACCATTCCAGCCGGTGTCTTCGTTGAACCACAGTTCTGGCAAGATATCTCAGGGGACGGTATGAGGTAAGTCCTACCTCAAACAATCGATTTCTCACTGTTTGATCGGAGACTCGATTTCTTGTGGTATTCTGGAGCACTTGCTGTAGATGTCGAGAAGTTGAGAAGGGGTGCATTCTTGCATTACTTAGGTACGAGTCGAACCTCACGAGGTATTGTGATGCGAATAGATCCACTTCCAGGCCTTCTTGCAGTCGTACCTGTTTTTCTAAGGTGCGAAAAGGCACGCGAAATTACGTTCTGAGTAGTTCCTAACATATCAGCAATATCGAGCTGGCGATCTTCTCTTTGGTGCATAGCAACGGCTATATTTCGTAGTTCTATTGGTGGATGGTTTCTCTGCATTGTTGTTTATTATTAAGAATACAAATGTAACACACGAATAAAAAGCAATGAATAAAGAAGGTCTTAAGAAGTCAGGAAAGATTATTGAATCAAACACACAAACTCGACTTGACACTAATACGGTTAAACAATTGCAACTGGATTCGATTGTTTTTTGTTTTTGAACATCAAACATTGCTGCTTGCTCCAATTAGCAATAATAAACGACCATTAGCCGCCAAATACAAACATATATGCTTTATATTACAAAATCCCTATTCGTTATGAGTAGTTTAGTTAACCAATAATCGATTGATTACCTCCTGGATACATGAAAGTAGTATGAGATAAAGGCGATTCCCTTTTTCCCGTTCAAAATAATTAAGAAAATTCAACACTAACTGTCGGCCTTGCGATCGAAGTGTTTTCCCTTGAACCGACGTAATTAACGCACAGCTATCACAAATGACTACAGTACCAGCAAAAATATGTTCTGAAGAGATCTATTTTACGCAAATATATACCAGATAACTCATAAAATGCGACGGCAAACAGTGCAAACAACCAAAACGACGACTAACAGCTTACATATGACATCATCACATGAGATCTTACTGCGCGACTCAAATTAAAAGGTGAACCTTCTATCTTCTATCCTTGTGTTGCTCATTTAAAACAAGTACACATACGTGAATAACTTAAATGTAACTAAACTCTTCCAATGATGACACAGGGGTGATCATCTAACTAAGATTTCAATAATACACGAAGTTTGCATGGTTGGTTGCAATCGGCAATTGGTCTAATCCACGACAAACGTGTTTTTGTCCAAAAGTGACCAGCTTAAGTGTTTTTATTGCCCTTCATGAATATGTATATTTGAATCACATATTGTAATTATGAGTTAACTTAATGTATTAGCGAAGATTAAGAAAACTTTAATGTTGGCAACATATAATATTCTTGAAATAAGTCCCAACAGCAACAACCGTTAAACTAAAGCAATTTTGATGCTATCTATTTATAGAGTTATATTTTAACGATCTTTAATGTATTGGACAATTTTTTGGCAATCGGTACTTTGATAACAGCTGTTGCTACTCGTAAATGTATTACGGGTTATAAACTAATAAATGTTTAGTCAAATGTATACATCGATTAGAGCATTACTAATTTACGCCAAGAATTATTTATACCTATTGTTAGGTGTATGAATTTATTTTGGTATAAACTGTATATAGTTTGGTGATTCAAATAAATAAATGTGAACTGTTCCTTTAAAGTGTAATAATCTGAGTAAAATCAACATTTGCCATGTGTGCGTAACTAATTGAGATTTTAGGGTCGCATTCTTGACCTCACGAGGGTGGAAATACGGAGCAGACGTTTTTAAGTAAGGGGGCGGACGAAGGAAAGCCCGTGTATGAGATCGGAGATGGTTTTGACCTCTTGTTGGGGTTGCATGTGTTATGCAAGTAGCTAGCTAATTATTATAGTGCACTAATGATTTGAATATTCTGGTATGTAGCTACAATTAGATAAAGTGTGATTGCTGATCAGTATTGCTCGTTATATGAGTGTGGTTGTGATTGAGGGCTCTCGGAGTTTGGCCAGGTGATATTGAAAGCTTGTACAAGTGTGCCTAGCCACGGGGTTTTAAGGAATTGCAAACCGGGGCCTAAGGGCCCCAGAATCCTGTGTTACATGTTTCGTGTTAGGCAGTTCGCACGGTTGTCACAGAGACATAGGTGGATGGTATTCCTCCCCTATTGGCACCTTAGGGAGCAAGAATTGGAACTCGGGGCCGTAGGCCCCAAAATCCTGTGACGTGTACGTTCTAGGCAATTCATCGTGTGTCACAGAGACATAGGTGGATGGAATTCCTCCCGTATTGATTCTTTCGAGAGTGCGCCAGTGCCACTGGATTTCAGGAGTTCAAATGGTATTACAACAGAAGTAATTGTCAAATGGTCAATGATGTGGAAATTAAAATCACCTGAGCAGTCCAATCAAAGGGTTAATTATTCCATCCAAGTGTTACCAGTAATCAGCCCGTTCAACGAAGTGAAGAGGGGTGGCCCCCCCGGTGAGTCATATTACAGTACTTAATAACAGCAACAGATTGGTGAGTCCTTTTCTTTTTCATGTTTCCATATGTGGTGTCCCTTAATTGCGACCCTCGTGTATCAATGGTCCAAGCACGACTCAATTCCAACACTCTAACCTTACGATAAGTATACAAGAAATATGTGAAGCTTGGTTTCTTTGAAATAAACTTATTTGCGAGTTGAATAAAAACGTTCAACAAAAAAAACGCTCCTAACACTATTCTAAATACGAATTTAAAATGTGAACTTATTCAAATGTCTAACACAACAGTAAATCTAACTTTTCAAAATTCCATTGTTACTGCATAGACATATTTTAACAAATGAATTGCAAAATGAAGTTAAGGTTTTTATAGGCAGAAGCATACATTTTCAAGATTATTATCTAAATCATTAAACTCAAAAATCGATGAGATACAATAGCAAAAATAAATTTTTTGATAGATGAATCAAACGATGTAAAATATTTAATATAACAAAGGAAGCCGATTTCGATCAGAGATAAGTTTCTAAGATCTCCGGTGTAAAGATGCATATGATATAAATACTTTAATGTAGAAATGATTGACGTTTCCAATAAGTTCTCATTATAATTAATAATTTAAAAGTTCGAGAGTTCTTTCTGCACCTGAAGTTAGATTTAATTGAAATAGCTACATATAATTGACGAGATATTAAACTATTTTAATTAGCTGGGAAGCCATTAATCATTTCATTTTATTATTTTCTGCGCATACTTTGGATTATATCGATACTCAATTACCTTCCATTATTATTTTTGAAGATTAAAGGCGCCATCGTACTGGAAACATAGAGCTGACTGTAAAAACTGCTGCTAAATAATATTTTGCAAATTGTACGATTGACATAAAGAAGGGTAACATAATTACTCACAGATTTTATCGGTGCTAGTCATTTTGCTTTGAAGCTTAGGCGAATTAAGTTTGCCCAAAGCAATGCAATTAAAACTCGTATAATCCAACTATAGACACCTACCACGAATTAAATTGTTTGTTCCTGACAATGCTCTTTTTAGAGTAATACTGCAAATCCTAACTACAGTAAAACTTAATTGATACATGGATGAAGTACCGCCAGAAGAACAATTAACACAGAGAAAACAGACGTTAACTTCTACGCACTCGTTGACGGAAGATAATTATTGCTTTTGATAGTACGAGTATTCGCAAAGTTGAGTGAAGGACACGATTGTAGGCAATTATGTCCTGAAGAGGACAGTGCTCATGAAATTACATTTACAGTGAACCCAAACATGTTGGTTGATAATTACAATGAAAAGGAATATTCCATTTGGTATCTTGATAACAAACACCTTCTTAAACTGTTCGCAAGTTTTGTCAAGCGAGCCGTAATTAAAACATAGAAATAAAGTATTCGATGTACTTACCCGAAGATGGAGTAGGTAGCAGTATACGAAATAAGGTTGACAACACTCACCTGCAAAAACACAAACAAATTAATTTCAGAAGTAAGTAATTAAGTAGAATAACGTATTATTTCGAAATTATATTTTAAGAGTAATTCATTTTCCAAAATTGTTGTTGCTAAAATATAAAATTTCGAAAAGTGAAAGTTTTCGACAGTTGACATTATTCATGACTGGAAAACTTTATGTTCTTATTTTAATATGTCCAAGTTCAGAATAACCGATTCTTCTTTAAAAGATAGAAGTTTATGCAAATACATTTATTTTGCTAAGTATGAAAGGGTAGAATTTTAATGAACTGTTAGCTGCACTGCGTAGATATATGTATAGGGTGTCCCATGACATGTAGGAGAGGTGAACAGAATACGAAACTAAAAAGTGGTCATTTTCTCTAAATCGACTATTAAAGAAGTTTTGGCCTGTTTTAGTTAAATACTGAAGCAGCCGAAACAATAAATGATATTAAGTCGTATTTAATACAAATTGTCTACGTTACTATGGAAATGATATTATTTACTTGTATATCAAACAGTAAAGCACCTTAAAGTTGATTTCTCTGCTTGTTTGTGATGGAAATTTAGTAGCAGCTGCTCGAGAATACGGGTTGAGATTTCCAAATCGGTGACTACCACACCGACGAGCTTTCCGAGTGAACAACGACTTACGTGAATACGGAACTTTTCCGAAACCGTCGTGTGAGCGTCCAATACAGCAAGTACTAGTCAATGAGGACAACATACTGCGAGAAACTGACAATAATTCCAGCACCTCTGTTCATCGTGTGTCTGCACAAGTTAATTTACCACGAATGCGAGCTTGGGGAACATTAAAATGTCATGGTTTATATCCATTTCATATCCAGCCTGTTCAAGACCTCTTATCTACAGATTTCGTTAGTCGTATAGATTTTTGCCGATGCTTCACTCAAAGTCGAAACCTAAATAATAGAATTTTCCTGACGGATAAGGCCACATTTACAAGGCATGGATTAATGACCCGAAAGAACAGCCACTCTTGGGATTTGGAAAATCCATACGAAATCACAGTGTCAAATTATCAACATAGATTTTCAGTGAATATCTGGTGTTGAATTATTGATAACATGCTCATTGGTTCATTTGTTTTTGGGAATTATTTAAGCGCAAACAAATATTTAAATTTTCTAAAAGATGATTTGGGAGGATTGTTAGATGATGTTCATCTGGAGATCATGGTATGTGGTACCAGCATGATGGTACCAGGGGCTCCATCGTGACTTAACTTATTTAGATTATTATTTGTTGGGGCCACATGAAAGATATGTTATACCAAACACCATCAGAGACTGTTGAGGGTCTTAAGAGACGCATTTTTAATGCAGCAGAACTAATTCGAAATAAAAATGATATGTTACGTAGGGCAACCAGATCTCTCTTTAAGAAGATCCAGAATGTGTCTCGAGAGTAACGGTGGTCATTTTGAATAATCTTTATAGTTAATTTAAACTAAAATAAAAATAGATATTGGCTTTTCTGAAATTGTTATAATTTATCACTCTGTATTTTGAAAACGGTTTACTTTAGGGCATAACTTTATTAGAATGTTTAACTATATTTGGTCTAAAGATTAGTACACGAAGTAGTGACCTCACGTCATAGTGCACCCTGTATATTGTAGGAGCAAAAAGTATATTAAACTTATAGAATTTTGTAGTCATGTGCATTACTATTGCACAAAATTGCAACTCCTGTCAATCTCTATTGCTAAAACGTTGGTAACGTCATAATCTGCCTTAAATAAGAACATGTTAGTTCGTTGTTGAGTCTTTTTATTATTAAATATTATAAAAAGATTTATAAATTCGCAAGTAACCATCTACAATGCAACTCTAAATCTAATAATATAAAGTGGCACGAAAACTGTTTAATACAACTGTCACTGATATAGACAGTTTATTGTTTTGTGGTTTTTACTTCAAAATTCCACAGGCACTACTGATGAATTTACTTTTTGCTCATACTGTATATACACTGTAATCCTTTTCTACCAAGAATTTATTATTATTATAATCCCTAAAGTACAATGATCAGCAAAAAAGAAACAATTCTGAAATACTTGCTACAATGTCAACTCTTCTGCCTTTAGCAATTATTTATAATTGTCTTTAGCATCAGAGTAGAGGCTTTAAATCAACAATACCTTGTCTTAAAAATCAGAACCATATCTGTATTATAGAAAATGAGAATACACCAAGAAGCAATTCAAAGGAAGATGTTGATAATCACTTTAAAGGTAAACCAATGGATTAAGGAACGAACAAAAGTTGAGGACATCGTTGAAAGAATTATATATCTGAACTGGAACTGGGCAGATCAGCAATTAGAAGGAACGATATATGGTGCGAAAAATATTAAGATGGAGACCCTGGGGAGAACGA
Organism: Limonius californicus; assembly: GCA_014611495.1. NCBI lineage: Eukaryota > Metazoa > Arthropoda > Insecta > Coleoptera > Elateridae > Limonius > Limonius californicus. The sequence goes on along the minus strand of JABXWE010067668.1, from coordinate 14,096 downwards.
CAGAACATTGGACGACTACAGCAGAGAGGGTGAAATCTAGACCTAAAGAAGATAGGAGGTTTGAACTGGTAAAACAGAAACGTGTGGAGAAGTCTAGGGAGGCCTAACTATATTACATAATGCGTTTGTATTAATGTTCCCTATGCAGGGCGTTTGAAAAATAGGGGACAACATGTGAAGAATACAATGCACACCAGGATAAGAAACTAATACCAATATACCCGTGACGGATTTGAACAGTATTCCGGTTGCAAAAAAAATTGGCTCTAGTTCTTATTGACTATTCTAAGACATGTTACTTATTTGTTAGTACTTGTTTTGACTTAGTTACTGTTATAATTTACAGTTACATATTTAGGTATCTTAGTTTTGCACTGGTTCTTGATAGTTTGTTAATCATAGCGGTTATACAAACGTGGAATTAACCGATATGCAATTAATGCATGGACGTTAATATGGTAGTGCACTGGCAGCTAAACGGATTTATGAATAATTATTTCCCAATCGCAAGCAATTAAGCAGAAAACTTTTCGTGTGCATTGACCGTTATCTTCGAGAGAGAGGAACGAACATTCGTGTTGGAGGTTCTGAATAGGAGTAGGCCTAGAACAACTTTAGCATCTCACGTCTAGGAAGACAATGTGTGCCACGTCGCCGAGGATTCTTATGAAAGCACAAAAGGAGTAAGTAATGCACTGAAAATTTCAGATACATTAGTTTAGGGCGTCTTGAAAAACCAGCCTCTGCATTCTTATTATCTTTAGCGCCTGTAAGGTCTGACTTCGAATGATGATGCGCCGAGACTTGGTTTTAGTCATTAGTTTGCACAAAAAAATGCGATGGACCCTAATTTTATTAATTCGGTGCTATTCACTGATAAAGACGGTTTTAACAGCAATATAATCAACTTCCATAAGAATCATCTATGGGCGGAAGAAAATTCTCATAGTTTTATACAAAATAGACACCAACAGCAGTTCAGGGTCAACGTATGGGTTGGTATTGTTGGTGATGAGCTGCTAAGGCCCTATATTTTGCCCCGCAGATTAACGGGCAATTTTTACAGACAATTTTAGAACAATAATTTATTAAATTTATTAGAGAATTCTCTACTAGCCACACGGTAACTCATGCGGTTTATGCACGACGGAGCGCTTCCACATTTTGGTCTTGTAGCAAGGCAGTCCTTTAACCATAGCTTTCGTGTGCGGATGAGTAGAGGTGGTCCAACAGCGTGACCTTCACGTTCGCCTGATTTGAATTCGCAGGATTTGTGTATTTGAGGTCATTTAAAGAGCTTAGTTTATTCAACACCCGTTAATGACATGTCAACGAATTTTCGAAAGTGTTTGACAGTCTATCATAAGACGTCTTACATGTTGTACACAAGTTTAAGGAGAGTTTGTTGATTACTTAATGTAATTTTTAATTACTAAAACAAACAACTTAAAAAAAAGAACGTTTAATTTCGATATGGTTCTTTCCGAACTTGAGTATATTGGTATTGTTTTCTTGTCCTGATATGTTTAGTATATTCCCGAAATACTTTCTCCTATTTTGTGAACACTCTGTATATTGCAAATCTATGCGACGTTTGTTTGACTATTTTAATGTAAGTTTTAGTTCTTCTTGAATGATACGCATGTGTTTTTAACTGTCTTTGTATACAAGTTCATATTACAGTTTTACATACATATACCATACTCGTGTTCCTCAGTCAAGCAAACTTTTTCTTTTTCTCACACTCCAGGTACGGGAATGTATTGTGACTGCAATACTTTTTGATATGAAGATGTGGTTTTTACAAAATATCAGCCTGTACGTAAGTGTTAGTCTATATGTGCGTATGAGGTTTCATAACTTAGAAACTACAGGATCGATATGAAGGTGCAACAAAAATACATCGGGTGAAATTAAATAGAGTTGCCGGTATCATTTAGCCAGGATTCCAAACTTTCAAAATTTGAGGAAGGAACATCCGAAAGATATTTTAATTAGTAGTAGTAATAAAGTAAAATGATTTTCCTTAACTTTGTAGTTGTAAAAAGAAAAAGGATTTCATAATCACTCTCGTTCATACAAAAACCTATCGTCTGATCGCAATATATATGAAGTTATCTAAAATTGCTTAGATGTACACATGTTAATAGGCATGAAACTGTAAATTTTAAAACTATCGTGATAATAGGGATTTTCCTAACTTTTTCCAATGTTGAAAAAATTTATCTTAAGAATAATAATGCCATTAAAAAAATCCATACATGAAAGAAGGCGGCATATATTATATTACATAGTGTTCCTTTATTCATCGCTGCAGCTCATTCGTTAAGCTCTTTATAGTTTTTTGAAAATGTTATTAGTTGATATACTTGAGAGTTCGTTATTACGTATTGAAGGTGTCAAAAAAAATCAACACTTTACAGGTTTAAATTAAAATCTTTAAAATTCTAACAACGTAGAAATAAATACTCTATTCTCTTTGAAGTAAACAAGTAAAGGTCATTTTTGATGAATGAAAAGTACAAGAAATTTGCCTATGATGTTGAAGAATGAAGTATTATATATGTATAACAAAAGTAGGTATGTATTTTTATTCTTATGAATACATATGGAAAATACACTGACAGTCAAATAAGATAAGATGACAACGAAAGTATGAGAGCTGTTAAAAATTGTCTGAAGTAGAATTCTCCCTATTTATATTCCAAGAGCAATTTTTAATGATTAATAGGTAAATCGCAACTTTTGACGCACCTTGTATTCGTCCATATTTATGTATTACAGTTAACAGTTACGATCTAACTTAGCACAGAAACTGTTTAGATGTCCACAATATACACGTATTTACAGAAATCGTTCCTTATGTTCTACAGCTTAAACACAATTTATAGTTTAAAAATATATGTACTTTGTTAGTATTACATTACAAGACTGTCTAATTTCGAAATTAGAGTAGAGGATCTGCTAAGATGGCATATATATTCTTCAAAACGTATTGTAACGTTACGGCCCTACTGTGTGTTGTGTTTATCTTTTAATCGTCGTGATTCGTCGTGATTGTCTTAGGTTCGGATCACCACTAGGTGATGCTACTGAAATGTGTTATTACTATTTTCGTAAAATTTGATATTTGATATTGTGTGGCAGCTCAGAAATTGCTCGAGTAGTTTGTTTACAGTGAGAGTTTAAAAAGCAATTTTGTGAAAAATGGAAATTTTACGTGAAGGTTTTCGTTGGATGACTTTTTACGATTTTAGTAAAGGCCCAACTTAACAACAATGCTTAGAATCACTTCGTTCAACTTTTGGTATTGAAGCACCATCCGAAAAGACTGCTTACAATTGATTTGCAGGATTTCGTCGTGGTCGTGCATGCGTCAGTGATAAATTTCGTGAAAGTCGACCTGAATCGGTTGTTATTCCAAAAAGCATCGATTCTGTGCGCTACATGATTGAAGAAGATCGACATGTGACTTACAGTGAGAGAGAAGTAACCTTGTTACCAATGTTGCATGAATATTTAGCTGTGAAAAAAATCTGTTCCCGGTGGATTCCGCATAATTTGACCGAAGTTCAAAAAAAGGCTCGTGTTAATTGGTGTAAGGAAATACTCCAAAAATTCAACCGAGGAACTGCAAAATCCGTATACAACATCCAAACAGGCGACGAAACTTGGATATATTCGTATGAACCGGAAACTAAGCAACAATCCACTGTTTAGGTGTTCCAAGATGAACCGAATCCCACAAAAGTTATTCGTTCACGAAGCACTTCCAAGATAATGATGGCTTGTGTTTTTCGGTTGTACTGGACATGTCGCAACCATTCCTTTAGAGGATCGAAAAACAGTTAAAGCCGAATGGTATATAACAATTTGTTTGCCAGAAGTCATCGACGAAATCAGGAAAAACAACCGAAAACGTCGTATCATTCTTCATCATGAGAATGCCGGCTCTTACACAGCACGTCAAACAGTTGATTATTGGAAGGAAAAAAAAAGGAAAAACCTCGAATTAATGTCTCATTGCCCGTATTCACCTTGTTAAGGCCAAGTTGGATTTATGTTTGAGTTTCGCGCGCTTTCGGCGCACCAATAGAAAACGATGCCTCTGGCCACCAGAGGGACTAGTGCTAGAGGGTTATTATTAGATGCTAGTTTTTAGTACGTAAGAGTACGTAAGTTGAGTTGGTTAAGGACTGTCTGGAATGAGTGTTGCTGATTGTTAAACTTAGCAATAAAATACAGTCCACAAAACAAGTAGTTTTTCTTTCTCGACGGCACCGTTCGGTGCTGAGTGCAGTGCAAATTTAATTGCGCCGCCACATTGGTCCATCTTCGAGTCCGGATGACAGCGAGAAAAACAAGTTACAACAGCGTATGCTCAGACCGGCAGGTTAAGTCAAGCAACCGAGGGCAACAAAGTGAGTCCATTCCAATCTAAATCTTAATTTCCCTACCTAACATTTTAGCTTCCGCTAGTTCAAATCAATTGATTCTATTAAAACAATAAACCATGGCCGAATTAGCAGAGGCAAAAAGAAAAAGGGGTCAAATAAAAAGTTGTCTCACTAGGTTTAAAAAATTTTACGATTCCTCTGATTTTAACCAACCCGATAACAAGTCAATTCATGAATTAAAAAGAAGGTTAGACAATCTAACCCCACTATTAGAACAATTCAATCAAATACAAGCAGAAATCGATTATCTAGTAGGTGTCGATCAGCTCGAAGCTGAAGAGAGCGAGCGGGTAGATTTCGAAAAAATGTATTATTCTATAATAGGTTCTGTCGATGAAATCTTGCAAACATTTTCTGACGCAAAAAACATAAGACCGAACAGTCCTAATAGTACCACAACTAACAATAATCTAGAATTAGTACAGTTACCTCAATTACATTTACCAGTGATGAAGGTGCCGATATTTAACGGCAATTATGATGGGTGGGTTGAATTTAAAGATGCATTTAAGTCCATCATTGACAGCAGTACAATGCTCTCTGATGTACAAAAAATGTACCATCTAAAAAATAGTCTCGGTAAAGAAGCGTTGGAAACGATTAAAGCAATCCCATCGTCCGCTGCCAATTACAAATTAGCTTGGGAGGCACTAGAAGAGCAATATGAAAAAAGTCAATTAATCGTACGCTCACATGTACGCGCTATTTTAGATTTCCCACGCATAGTAAAACAATCGGCGAAGGATTTAAAAAATCTCTATAATACCGTAAACAATAATTTGCGATCATTAAAGGCTTTGGGGGAACAAACTGACTATTGGGATACGCTATTGATTCCTATAATTACCGATAAATGTGATTCCTCTACTAAACAGGAATGGGAAACGTTTTGTATCCGAAACAACGCAAAAAAGAAGCCCGGTGATAAGACAGGCGAAAAGTTAAGTGATCTATTTAATCTATTAAAAGGTCGATGTGAGTTATTACAAAAATTAGAAGTCAATCCTAAAAATGAAAACAAACCGATAAAATACGAAGCAAAATACGATTCACGAAAAAGTCATTCGTATGCTAGTACAAACATAAACCAAAATGTTAGCTGTTTTTATTGTAAAAAGGATCACACGATCTATAAATGCGAATCTTTCTTGAAACACCCGGTAGCGGCGCGACTTGATGAAATTAAAAGATTAAAGCTATGTAAAAATTGTATGATGCCAAATCATAGTACTATTCAATGTAAATCTTCAAAATGTCGTAAATGCGGAAAATTGCACAATTCTCTCTTACATCTGGACAATTTTGAGTCCAGACCGTCGGCGGCAGCGCCTTTGAATGCAAAAGATACCGCGGCCGATCAAAGAGTTGAAGCAAGTAACACGTGCGCGCCAGCGGACTCTGCCGACCCGCAGAGCCAACCAGCGACGGCTTCGACGTATCACGTGGCAGAAAATAATACAGTTGCGAATCTCTCCGTTACTCAAGTTTTATTGCCAACAGCTGTGATTTTAGTTCAAGATTTGCATGGACGTCTACACCAGTGCCGTGCACTGTTAGATAGCGGCTCTATGAGTAACTTTGTTACAAAAAATTTGTGCGATAAATTAAGTCTGACTCTAAAACGAGTAAACCATACAGTTACGGGTGTCGGTAAAGCAATGTCTAATATACAATTCACAACCAATTTAAACATTTCTTCAAACGACAAGTCAGTTAGTGAGTCAATTCAATGTTTAGTAATATCACAGATCACGACTGATTTACCGGCAATAGCATTTGATAAACGTACGCTAACAATACCACACAATTTAAAATTGGCGGATCCTAAATTCAATGAACCTGCCTCAATCGATTTATTATTAGGTTCGGCAACATTTTGGGAATTTCTGGGTCCAGGTAAAGTACAAGTGGGAAATTCCAAAATCACCTTACACGAAACAAAGCTAGGATGGATTATCGCGGGCGAATTTCAAATTCCAAAACAGAAATTCGATAAAGTTAGTTGCTTTAGCGCCAATACAGAAAACAGTTCTCTGGAATTTGATATGGCAACATTCTGGAATTTAGAAGAAGTTAATGTTAAGACAACCATGTCCGCGTCAGAACAAATGTGTGAAACCCATTTTAAAAATACCCATAGGCGCAGTAAAAGCGGACGTTTTATAGTAAGCATTCCGTTCAAAGAAAATCACGCTAATTTGGGACATTCTAGAGAATCCGCATTAAAACGGTTTTACTCTCAAGAGAGGCGATTAATAAAAAATCCACAATTATACACCGATTATCTGCAATTCATGGCTGAATATGAAAGTCTAGGACATATGGCCGAGATAAAGGAAGAATTCAATAATGAGGAACTAAATTACTATCTTCCTCACCATGCCGTAATCAAGGAATCCAGTTGCACCACTAAAGTACGCATAGTCTTTGACGCGTCGATGAAAAGTAACAGCGGCCTGTCACTGAACGATGTCCAACACGTTGGACCCACCATTCAATCAGATCTTTTTACTATTCTTTTGCGGTTTCGCACCTACCAGTATGTAATGACTGCAGATATATCGAAAATGTATAGAATGGTTTTAATTGAACCCAATCAGACACGATTTCAGCGAATATTTTGGCGTGACAATATGTCCAAGGACGTAAAGTGCTATGAGCTAAAAACCGTTACCTACGGCACTGCATCGGCGCCGTACCTGGCAATTCGTTGCTTATTTCAATTAGCGAGTGAATATGAAAATACATACCCTTCAGCTTGCGACGTAATAAGAAACAGTTTTTACGTGGATGACCTTTTGTGTGGAGCAAATACGGAAGCTGAACTGATACAATTACAACACGAAGTTTCAAAAATTCTCGCCAGCGCCGGCTTCGATTTAAGAAAATGGTTGTGTAACAAGGGAGAGTTATGTAAACATTTTCAAATAAACAACGAACTAGAATCTAGTATACTTCAATTAGGCGAAAACGAATCCAATAAAACTCTGGGTATTTGTTGGAATGCGACGCTCGATACCATTCAATATTCATCATCTCTTGCAGAAACACGCGGTTTTATTAGCAAACGGACCATTCTTTCCGAGATGTCGCAGATATTCGATCCGCTAGGACTATTAGGGCCAGTAATTATCACAGCAAAAATAATCATGCAAAGGCTGTGGGAAGCAAAAATATCGTGGGACGATCCGATTCCCCAAGATATATTAAATGACTGGTTAAACTTTCGGGCAGATTTAACATTTTTAGATACTATTACAATTCCTCGACAAGTCACTATGCCAGATTGTTCATATTTTGAATTGCATGGCTTCGCAGACGCCAGCGAAAAGGCATATGGTGCCTGCATCTACATAAGATGTAAACGTGAAGGTAAGAAATTTGATACGAAATTAGTGTGTGCCAAGTCCAGAGTCGCACCTCTCAAAAGGGTGACATTACCACGGCTCGAACTCTGCAGCGCCGTACTTTTAGCTCAACTGGTGCAAAAGGTGCAAAACTCGCTTAACATTAATTTCACTGAACAATATTTGTGGTCTGATTCTCAAATAGCACTTGCCTGGATTCAAGCAGCACCAAATCGCTGGAAGACATTCGTCGCGAACCGAGTGAGCGAAATTCAGCAGCTAACAGATACCAGCGACTGGCACCACGTAGCATCGAAACACAATCCAGCCGATTTGTTGTCGCGCGGAGCGTCCGTTGTTGACATAGAAAAGTCGACGCTATGGTGGTCAGGTCCAGCTTGGCTCGAGAACGACCATTTCAAACTCTCAAACACGGACCATACAGTGCCAGATAATGTGGTACTAGAGCAACGAATTGTTGCAAACATCGCGGTGAACGATAATTACGATATTTTCAACCGATATTCGAGTTTTCAAAACCTTAGAGTAACGGTGGCGTGGTGTTTGAGATTCCTATCTAATTGTAAATTGAAGATAGGATCACGACAGCTTAGGCGAATATTGACTACTAATGAATTGCAATATTCATCGAAATTGTTAGTTAAACTAGCACAACAAGAATGCTTTCCTCGCGAATACAATGATTTACGTAAGGGGGGACCGATTAATGCGAAAAGTAAACTCTTATCCCTAAATCCATTTATGGACGACAATTTATTACGTGTAGGGGGGCGTTTAAAACACAGCAATTACGATTTTGACAAAAAACACCCAATTATTTTGCCAGCAAAACATAAAATTACCAAACTAATCCTAAAAGAAGAACATGCTCGATTACTCCACTGTGGACCTACAATGCTATTATCATCAATTAGGGAGAAGTTCTGGCCTATCTCGGGACGTAACCTCGCAAAGGGAGTAGTCCGAGATTGCATAATGTGCTTCAAGGCGAATCCTAAGTCCACGGATTATTTGATGGGAGACTTACCCCAGACGCGTGTTCAACAGTACATACCTTTTTTTAACACGGGCGTAGATTACGCTGGTCCTTTTCTATTAAAGGACAGGTACACTAGAGCACCTAAATTAATTAAGGGTTACGTATGTCTATTCGTATGCCTCGCTACGAAGGCCGTACACTTAGAAGCCGTTTCTGACCTAACATCAAAGGGTTTTATGGCAAGTTTAAGACGATTCATGGGAAGACGTGGAAAGCCATCGAACATGTATTCCGATAATGGTCGCAACTTCATCGGTACATGTAATGAACTAAAAAATTTAAAATCATTTTTAACAAGCGAAAATGAAAATATTTGCAAGAATCTAGCGAACCAAAATATAACGTGGCATTGCATACCTGCACGGTCTCCGAACTTCGGCGGATTATGGGAGGCTGGCATAAAAAGCGCCAAATTTCACTTAAAAAGGGTTATCGGCAATGCCCATTTAAATTTTGAAGACTTTACTACCGTGTTAGTTCAAATAGAATCAATTTTGAACTCTCGTCCGCTTTGTCCTCTCACATCCTCTCCTGACAATTTAAACCCTTTAACCCCTGGACATTTTTTAATCGGAAGGAGGTTAACTACCTTACCCGAGCCAAACTATGTAGATGTGCACGAAAACCGCCTAAAACGATTCGAAAGGCTGCAACAAATCATACAGCATTTCTGGGCTAGATGGCACAAAGAATATATAAGCGAACTGCAAACCCGAGTAAAATGGAAGCAGAACGCAGCGAATTCTATTCAAGTCGGTTCCATCGTTCTCCTTAAGGAAGAAAATGTGCCACCACTTCAATGGCGACTCGGCAGGATCAGCGAGTTGCATCCAGGACGTGATGGTATCGTCAGAGTGGTGTCAGTGAAACTAAAAGATAATAGTGCTACCAAAAGAGCTGTGACAAAGATTTGTGTTTTACCATGTGAACCAGAACCACAAGTGGCACATAACCAGTAGTTATTGCCCGGTAGTGTTCAAGAATGTTAATTGTAATGTTTATGATGAATTTTTTTTCGTTATTCAATATGTTATTAGTTGCTAGTTGTATAACATTTAAGCTACCCTACTAGTTATTTTGTTAAACTAATGTAGTTATTTCGAAATTGTTATACTAACACATTTCAAGGCGGCCGGTATGTTAAGGCCAAGTTGGATTTATGTTTGAGTTTCGCGCGCTTTCGGCGCACCAATAGAAAACGATGCCTCTGGCCACCAGAGGGACTAGTGCTAGAGGGTTATTATTAGATGCTAGTTTTTAGTACGTAAGAGTACGTAAGTTGAGTTGGTTAAGGACTGTCTGGAATGAGTGTTGCTGATTGTTAAACTTAGCAATAAATTACAGTCCACAAAACAAGTAGTTTTTCTTTCTCGACGGCACCGTTCGGTGCTGAGTGCAGTGCAAATTTAATTGCGCCGCCACACACCTGATTTATTGCCTAAAGACTTCTTTGTGTTCCCGAATATAAAACAAAAAATGCGTGGTCAGTGATTTTCATAAATTCAAGAAGCTCTTGAAGCCTTCAAAAACCATGTTTTTGAGATACCGACTTCAGAATAAAAAAATGTTTCGAGAATTGGTTTGAACGCTTGCAAAAGTGTATAAATTTTAAATGAGAGTATTTTGAAAAGCAATAAACAAGTTTGTTCCAAACAAAATTTTTCAGTCCTAGTTTCCGTAAAAACTTAAAAGGCTGCCCTCTTATCAGAGTTTTCATACCACAAAGCAGAACTTTTGGAACTGGAGCAATAATGGTTTGGCCAGGCATACTATTAAGAAAATTCTATCAGAAGCTATTGTACCATTTGCAAACATTTATTCGTAAGAACTTCAGTTTAATGCATACAATACAAGCCCATATGTTACAGGAATTGCAACCCATTATCCGCAGTGTCGACATTGAAGCTCAAGAATAGTCAGCGTATATAGGTATGTAGTTCTGATCCATACTCCATCGTAAAACACCTGCAGAATAATCACCAACGAAGAGTTAGACCAATCCTTTTCCGAGAAATGCTTGCATTTCATGATAATTGTAAATAAATGTTAAAGTAGCCTGCTTTGCCGTTTCCCTGTTTTATAAAACATTTGTGTTTTTGTGTATTTATAGCCGTTCAATCTTTTCAGTCAAAAAATTCAATACAAATTTAATTATAAATATGTAAATTCGTCCTAATGTTTAAACAGATGTCACTATTTTGTCGGTCAGTATATATGCGGTGGTTTAAAAAATCTCGCAACATTTTAAAAGTTAAGTAAAATTTTAAAAATAATGAATGCACTTTTCTGATGCATTTTTCAACCAATAACTTTATTTATCAAAAACCATTATATATTATAAAAAATACCACAGAAGAAATGTAGTAGCAGAAACTTCTTTTTATGTATATTAGAAGGTTTTGTGTGGAATAATATTACCAAAATGTTTGCTACCAATAATCAAGCGTTCAAACGCCGTGCTAGAATGAGGTTGCATGTCTGCTCAATGAGTTGATCGACTATAATGTCGTCTCTTGGATAATGAATGTCATAAAAATATCTCTAAGTCCTGCAGAATAAAGTACCTACAAAAATAGTATGATTCGAATCTCTGTTTTATGGCGGATTTTTCTGTAGTTCGCAGAAGGAACATAAGAGTAAGATGCGAATTTGTTATCAAGAAGAAGCAATTGGCCTACCAATTATTAAAATTAATGTTTAAATATGTTGGAAGTTTGTGTTTTAATTTATATTGCATAATTTGTGTAGTGGATAAACTTTCCTCTAACTGCATTTTTTTATAAATGGCAAGACAGATGCTCCATATTTCTCTGCAAGATGGGAATAAAAAGAACGGATACGAAAGAAGACCAAAATAAAAGATATGCGGGAAAGAGTAGCAACATTGAAATGGAAATTCGCAGGAGATAACGCAAGATAACCAAACGGCAGGTGGAACATTACCTTGTAGCTATGGCGCTCATTTCTTGGTGGGAGAAGTAAGGGAAGATCTTAAATGAGATGGGCTGATGACTTTAAAAGGCACACAGGGTTGGCTTGGAGGAGAACAGCCCAAGATAGGATAAAGTGGAAAGATGTAGATGAGGCCTATATCCAGAGCTGGATTGAAGAAGGCTTAAGGAAGAAGAAAATATATAATATTAATTGATATAAAATTTCAGGTGTCCTTTATTATATTATACTGATTACTTACGTATTTGATACAAATGGCGAACGGCTGAAAAAGAGACAACTTTTAAGGCTGGGAGGTTTCTTTAACACACACTCTATGAGGGACATCTTGTCCTCGACTACTCAAGCACATTTTTCAGACGAGAAAACGAATGCCGTTAGAAAAATCACAATAGCCTGGTTTCCATATTTTGTATTTGCTATGTTTCATTATTTTTTAAGTAACCACACTGCATTTTACAATATATAATAATATTTAATATACGTTGAAAGCTTTTATGCCTAGTTAAACACTACATATTTGACTTGGCACGATGCTACTGCATTGCAGTATTTGGAGCATAAGGGATCATTTAGATTAAACTGAAGCTAGTTGGTGGCATTATATCCTTATCATGTGCTTTCCTAGCCATTTAATCTCAGCACGCCAAAATGTGACCGCCGTTCTATAAACTGGCTTGTTAATTGTAATTACACAGAGGTGCTGGCGTGAAAAACTGCTAGAACTACTTATTCCTACAAACTCATTATAAAACGAAAATATGCTCAAGATATCGTATGCATGTGCGGAAAAATTGCAAAATATAGAAAAATCTTAGTTAATAGCGGGTGTTCAAAAATGACACAGAATACAGGGGAATATACAAAGTTCACTGAACTTGTTTCGAGATTTATAACATCAGTTTTCTTTTGAACTGTCATGTCAGCTGTCATATTAATTATGACATTTTTAATTTTGCTTCTGCTGTAATTCTTGATTCATTATCTGTTTATAGTTGGTGTATTTTTTAAAGAAACTGTTTTTTTTTCAAAACGAAACCAATTTATCATTGTGTCAAGTGTTTATTGTACAGTACAAAATGTTTTTCACACTTAAACAAAAAATATTTATAATTGAACGATAGTTCATGGTGGAATGGTGTATGTGTTGATGGAATTTGGAATACGTGAAAAATTTTGAAGATTTGCTTAGTAATGTAGCCAGTAGTTTAGAAAAAGTTAAAAGTCTTTCTAATGGATTTTCCTAGATATGGTAATGCCATTAAAAACATTATAGTCGGCCGACAAAAGCTACAGATGAAGTTGTTGAAACAGCAACTGAAATAATGGATAATTTGCTACAATTTTTTTTTATGTTTATCGCAGCTTATAAATCTATATGTGGAAATATGTCATAAGATGTTACACAAAAATGTGTAGTTCTGGCCCTATCAACTGACAATGAAGCGTCATCATGCGATAACCCTACAAAGCTAGAATTTTGTCAGAGGTTATTGATGTGATTAATTACGATCGAGTAGTATTCTGGAAAATCTTTTTCAAGTATCAGGCTAGGTTGTTTAAACAAGGAAGGATGTAGTGTTTGGGCAGCTACGAATTATGCGACTTGACTAATTGTATCAATTTTTGTATGGAAAAAATAATGCTGAACGTTATCAGTAAGAAATCTTGGAACCATCATTAATGAACAGCATAGAGACCAATACAAGGGGGGTATTTTGAACAGCATGAAACATTGCACACCCAAAACTTTGCAGTTATTAAAGAATTTTGTGCGAAGAAACAGAAAAATTATATCAAAAATTAATATTTCAAACTCCTATTCAAATTTAGATGAATTAAGGGAGGAAATTATTTAGAAATTTAAAGAAAATCATAACATGCCGCAATTTTTCAAGAATGCTTTGAAATATGTCTGACGAAGATTGAAGCAGATGGTAGACATTTCGATTGTTTTACAATAAAAAAAAAATAACATGATCATCAAATATAAATAAAGTATCTGTGTGCCCATTTTAATAATACCATTATTTTTCATTCTAATTTTAAAACACACAAGTGCACGGGAAAGAAACTAATGCTAAGAAATTAATATATACAAAAGGCTTGAATTACATAAAGAAAAGTATTAAAAAGTTATCATTTATTCGTAGCATCAACAATAGTTTCTAAAAATTTTAGAAATTCCAAAAGTATAATAAATTTTATTCAACCCTACTCAACTCGGCAAGTTGCTAATCTGAAAATATATATCATATTTATATGTGCAATCAGTTTTAG
>JABXWE010067665.1:0-11785 GCA_014611495.1 Limonius californicus | reverse complement strand
TTTCTTCAACGTAGAATAAGATATTTAGTTTTATTTCTTCGGTTAAAACGTAATGAATTTTAGTTCTTATTTTATGGATATTTATTACGCGTCCCTCTCATTTAAATTTTCTAACAATTGTTTGTATGGTTGGAATACAAGGAATAGGTCTTCCTGGATATTTTAGTGAAAATAAGTCTCTCGCAGTTCTTAAGCTGTTACCATTCTGATACCACATTAGAATTTCCACTTTTTCGTCTTTACTGTACATGGTTGTATAAGAAACTCAAGAAGACACTAAATAAAGACTAATTATATTTTTTAACCTTATAATTTAATTGTTTTGGTCACAGCATGGTTTAGTTGTCTGTACAGTTGGTTGCCTACATAATAGGCGTAATTGACGCGTTCTTTGTAAAAGTATACATAGGCAATATATACTAAAAAGAAAAATTTCCTGTGTATTGATGCAGCATCCATAGCTCTATACAATTTCGCTACTACGTATTATGTCAAAAACTACTGGTGATATAGCCCAACTAATTAAATGCAACAAATAAATAGATATTGGAGAAATGTCTAACTGTGTACCTACTAAACATCCTTTCTTTTCTATTTATTAGTGTATTACTTTTGAATTTTTCTAATCATTTCATTTAATATATAATGATAAATAAAAAGTGTGTTTACTGCATTTTCAATTCGTCGCAATTAAGTCAACAGGTATTATCCTATTCCTAAAAGTGACCCGGAATAACCTTAAATTATTGTTGCTAATTTTTCAATTTTTGTAAATCCTATGAAATAACAAAAAATTGTTTCAAATGAACTGTCTTAAATATAAATATATAACCTGATTTACAGAAACTCGAAACAATACAACCGATAATTTAAGTTAATATCCTGTACGCACGTTGAATCTGATTTGAAGAATGCTTCTGTGTTCAGTTTGTTATCATATTTTTTCTTTATCATCCTTAAGTTGAACTACACATAAGATATAGTAAGAGAGGCCGAATAATTCGCACAGCCCTACAAAAATGAATGTATAACGATATTTCAATTGGTCGAGGCGTACGTACAATCTATTCACGATTGATTTGCCATTCAATAAGCTGTGGAAATTTGGGGGAATGTGTGGTATCATTGAAATTTGTCAATTAATTAAGTTGGGTTATGCTGTAAAGGGCCCAAAATGTTGTCCAGTGAATAATTTGGTTTTAATTATCAAGTCCACAAAGTAACAACATTTTGAAGATAAGGGCTTCAATAACATACATCTGTAACCACCGTGACGTAAAATGTTTTGGAACGAGCGTCCCTTTCTCCAGCCGAGAGGGGAGCGCGCATGACGGAAGTGGAAAAAGTGCTTCCTATAAAACCGCCCGCTCAGCCATTGAAATCATTTTTATTTCCTGGCTCTTGATTCCCTCAAAAGTAAGAAAATATACCGCCGTTTTCTTTAAGAATATTCTTAAAGTTTCCAGTGTTTAAAAATCCGTTCCTATAAATAACCAGAATAGTAGAAATCCGTTTAACAATTCCTAATAATTACCTAAAAGTGAATTCATATTTTTCCAGTGTTTTACAGTTGTATTCACGCGTTTAATTATTTTGATTTTCTAGTGACCGAGTCCGAGGTAAAGCGAGCCAGTGCTCAGCGAGCGCAGGTAGCCGTTTGGGGTCGATTCATGCAGCGTACCGCCGCCGTTCGAAAACGCTAGGATTGCCAGGACATTTTTTTAACAGTAAAGTTAGTAGACATAAACATTTGACTTGCTTTGCTTGTTTATTTGAGTGCCCTGTAGTACGTTTTCCCTGTGCAGACATATTTATCGACCATTCTCCGGTGTTTGAACCGAGAGAACAGCAATAAATAATTCTGTATAAAGGTTATTATAGTTGAGAGAATCAGTGTTTAAATTGGTGCCGTATCTCAATTGTAATACCCACTGTTATTGATTGAACACCCTGTACAAGATTTGCCTTGATTCGTGGAGCAATTTCACGAAACGCCAAATTCTTGTGAGTCCCGTTAGTGAATTTTGAATTGCTTGGAGCATTTCAAATAATTCAAAGCTATCCACAGATTCTGTCGCAGAGAATTAATTTGTGCAAATTTGTGGGAGAAAATTTAGAGTCCGTTTTCTACTTAGAAAGACTGGAGAAAATTTAGTCAGCTAATTAGAGAATTTTCCGTGAACCCGAAATTTCAATATACAAGCCAGATTATGATAATAGTAATAAACCAAGCAAAGTAAGGTTAAATTTATTTGTGCTAAACTGAACTGTTACGAATCGCGTAGATTGAGTGAATTCCAGGAGCAATGATTTACTAATAAATCACCTGTTTGAATTTAGATTAACGTAAAGTTTTGCATTCATACATACAGATTGTTTATTCTGAAAGCTACTTGCGGCGATTGCCACACTGGGAAGCCTTGCTCTGAACCGGCCGCCGTTGAGTTTATTAAAACTTATATTCGTACGCTGTAAAGAGTATAATTCACGATCACTACTTCCGTGTTCCTTGAATACAAACACAAGGGAATTTCGTTTATGTTGGCACCGTAAAGTATATTAACTGGAACGTTTGTGTTGAACGTAAATAGGTGAACGTGTCGCCATCTTGTGGACCGCAGGTCATCCGACCGACCCAATCAGCTGGGAGCAGTTCCCGTGACCCGTATCGAGTTAATGTGACTACCAAGAGGGACCCAGTGGCGTATCCAAGGTTCGACACCGTGGCGTATCCAGGATCCCCCCAGTGGCATCACCAAGATTAAATTAATTTATTTATACAGTAGAATTCCCTTTATTTTTACAGTGGAATTGCATTTATTTAAGTATCAAATGAGGTGTACATAAGGGTAAACCAGTTTAATAAAATTTATTGTTTTTCAAGCCTATTCGTGTAATTGACTCCTGGACAACTCCAGAGCATACCCAGGTGAACAAATACTGAAACGTTTGCGTCTCGTATGAGCAACCAGACGCATCGTTACAATGCTAGTTTTTCTTTATGGAGGTTATGTTTTTTGAAAGCAGGCAATGTTACCAGTGGAACTTGTTTGTTCATTTATAGTCCGCCTATTTCTGCTCAATATTGGTTTATAATACTTAGATATAATAATGATTTCATTATAAATAAAATAATAACTATAATTTAAATGTTGTCGTAACACATACAAAATACATATTGCTGTTATTTTTACACGAGAATTCTGAACTCAAATCGTATGTATACAGAGCATATTCCACGACATTCTTTGTTGTCCTATATTTAGGTCTTGCAGCAAATTAAGAAAAATTAACGTCCATGCCGCTCATGTTTCAAATTGATATTATGGTAGTGCAGTGGTTGACTGTTTGTCTCTGGTGCTAAGAGACCCAAGTTCGTATTCCATTGAGGTCAGTATTTTTCTCGGGTGAGATAAAAACTGTAAAATACTCATTCACAATTTAGATGCCAATACATTTTTATACCATTATGAAGAGAAAAAAATTCTCTATCAAATAGTAGTATAACATTAATAGGTTGCCATTTAAAAAGTATCGCGTAAAGTCATAACTCAAAAACAATTGAACAACGTGTATATCAATATATAGATAAAAATTTCATAAAAAACTTTTGTATTGTACGATTTCTTATAAAATGAATATTAACGACAGCAAATCTGTGTCTCCATACTTTTAACTCTCCCTGTATATATTGAGTGTGTTCTTTCATGTATCATATAAATATGCATGCGCTACTAATAGTTTCGGTACTTTTATTCAATCCAGCAGATTCATGAATGTAGTATACAATTTAAATTAATTGTGGTATTTAGCAACTTAATCATTTGAGTTTTTAAGTGTTTTCCAGTTTCAATTTTATTGTGCGTCTGTAAAAATATCATACACAGTATGGGGTGTACGTGTAGCCGACTAGTTCAGCTAGATGACATTAATTTCTTTCAACACTACTCATCCTCTACCAAAGACCAGCTCAGTAGCTTATAGAATTTAACTTCACTGTATTCAATTAGCTACATATTTCAGAAGCAACAAGATAGGGACGTATCTAAAAGTAGCTGTAAATTTTATGATAATATAAGTATAGGAAATAATATTAAAGTTCCGTGGAGGAATAAGGCCACGCGGGTAATAACGCCAGGTGTTTGTATTATGCATCGTTCGCGAAAAATCTGAGAAATAGCGTACTTTTTATATTTATTGCGTCTAGTAAAGTTGTACGACGTCAAGATTGTAACAGTTGTTTGCTCATGTTGGAGAGTAGAAGCTAAAAAGTAGACATTCTTTTTGGAAGGTTAACCTTAAATATCCAAAGCTAGTTTAAATTTATCCGTACAGTTATATTACATTTGCACGTAGTGTTTTTTGCATCACATTGTTGAAAATTCAATGTATTTTCAGCATATGTAAGCACGTTATAAAACCTTGCATTCATTTTTTAATTTTTAGGGCACCTAGTTATACAATCTTGTGCAAGGTTTTGATGCAGTTACAGTATACTGAATTTATATTAGTAATGGAATGTCACACGTACACGACAACAGCGAAACCAACAAGGACAGAACAACACAATGGGAGAATATACCATCAACGTAATGAGAGTGTTCGTATATTCAGAGTCACAACTAAACGTTGAAAGAAAAAAGGAAGAAGTCAGAAGAAGAAGAAGCTTGTTAACAAATATTTGCTTCTATGAACTAAGAAAACAATTAAAGTCAAACATCTTCACAAGAAAGTCCAAGTTCATCCTATACAAAGACACCGACGCTAATCAAGTCGGAATAAGAATATTTGAAAGAAAAATAGTATGAAACATACATGGCCATGTAGATGAAAACCAAATCTGGTGTAGAAGATATAACTACGGATTATATGAGCTGTATTATGACTAGATATTGTCCAAACTAAGAATATAAGCCGGCTCGGATGAGCAGGATATATAATTAGAAGAGAACACGCAAACCCACAAAACGCCTGTGACTAACAACACCGGAAGAAAAAAGAAAGCAGGTGGATCCAAACTCAGATAGTTCAACGAGGTGGAGAAAAACCTTAACACCCTACATATAAGAAACTGGAATACAATCACTCGAGATAGAGATCAATGGTGGAGGACACTTAAATAGGCCAGCACCTAGCAAGGATTGTAGTACCATTGATGATGATGGATTGTTACGGAGGAACATAATTCTTCGAAATTTGAAGGGTTGCATTCATTATCACTGGTATTGCCTTCTGAACTAAGTGGCTTTGTGTGTCCTCGCGTGTTAATTGCTAGATGATTTTGTCATAGTTGTTGTGTATGATTTAGAGAATATTTGATAACCTTCTCGATTATACGCATTCCCAGTTCATGATGTATTTGTTAAATACAAGCGTGAAGCTTTAAGATCCATACGGAGAATCTTGTTCTGGAAGGTTTGGATTTCCTTGATGTTTCTAGAAGTTGTACTTCATAAAGGACACGCGTGGGATTCCAGTTGATATCCTTTTCGTTTTAGATATTGAGGACCTATCTGGCGATCTGTTCTTAAAAAATGGGAAGATTATTCTGATGCGATATTTCGAGAGGGGCGTACGTAGAATCTTGCACTTTTATCTATACCTTGTCAAGGGCTTGGTTGATGAGCAGGAACGGTGCCACTATGTATAATATAGCCCAGCGATTCCCAAAGTGGACGTCCTCTTGGAGGCACTAGAACACTCAAAGAGAGCGCTGGAAGCCAAGGTACGGTAGGAGGACGTTGAAAGACCTATTTTCAAGTGTTGCAGAAACATAAATGCAATTAGAAGAAGATTTATTGAATTAGAAACCCAGTTTAGAATCATCACTTCTGGTTGCAGCACCATATTTCAAATCCTTATTCTGTATTATATCCTCTGAAACGGTGCCTAATTGAATTTCAAGCGCCATGTTTAGTTGAATCTGGAGTTAGTGCCGTTATGGACCTTTTGATGAAAAAGAGATGTCGACTGCAAATAGTCGATTTAAGGATGCTGGTTACAACTATTGGAATAGATGTGGAATAATTAGCCTTATGCCATTAGTTCAATCCTGAACAAGAATTATTTTTTTAAGTAATAGGGAGGGGTACTGACGAAAGATATGTAAAATGTTTTGAAGTTAGTTAGTTAGTCCAAAAAAGTTGCGAAAGTGGACAACCCCGGTATAGACAGGAAACCCATATATTTAAAGTACCTTTAATTTAACCTCAAATAGAGACGAGTGGAACTGGCGTAATAGCGCCAGGCTTCAGTGATTGTATTTTTTTCTTTGATTTGACCAGTAGTTTTTCTACTTATCCTGAATACTTTCAGATTAATTTTATTCATTTTATATTATTTAATTTTATTTAAATGTTTTTAGATGTTTGGAAGGTATATGTATAAAACTCAACTGGAAATCAAATCAAAGAAGCAACGAGCTTGGTATAATCTATTATGTGTAGAAGATGAAGTAGTTAATATGTGGATGTGTATTATCTACTTATTATCTATCATCGTTACCATGCGTATTAACCCATCATACACAAGTACCCAACCCGGTTAGCAACCGTGAGATCTTTATGCTAAAAACCTTTCTGTCGTTCGGATTCGACGTTAAAGTCCCGCGTGATTCTACATTAGCGCTGAGGAGAAACACATGACAGAGAAGAGGCCGGTGCCCAGCAGATAAGGCTGTTGATAATTATCTGCTTACAACATATGTCAGTGTGTTGGTATGACAGAAAGTGTGTTCATATTTCTAAGTGTAATATTGCTGAAATTCTTTAGATTTAAAAGTATCTTATTTTAAAGTTGTAAGTTTTTCTTTATCTAATTTTACCCGTTTCCATATATAACTAATTCAATTTATCCTATCCTCCAAGTCTTTCCTTTCCATTGCATGGCAAGATAGGGATCAATGGAAAAAATGGCTGAGAGAAGGAAGGCACCGACAGCTGTAGACCCAAACACAAACAAACACACCCACCCACCCACACACACACACATATATATATATATATATATTGCCATGTAATATAATTTTAAAATAAATATTAATTAAATAATATATTCACCCCACGTTGATGGTGACATAAAGAATGCTATGTAATAAGTTTAATAAATAAATATTAAATTAAGTAATCAAATTATACATTCGCCCAACTTTGGCTAGCTCAAAATTAAATATAGTAATATAATTTGTAATGAAAATCAATCTTCACGTTGGTTGCGCCAATAATACAAATTAAAATGAAATATTCGTCACACTACAAACTTAATTTTTAACTCACATCGGCATATAAAAAATTACAAAGAACTCGGGGTTCGTTTGGCGGCCTCTCCAAAGATAGTTATCTAATTACAATAATAAACCACACAAATACAAATTTAAATGAATTGTGAACTTATCTTTATCCGGTGAATGGTTGAACAAGCCTTTATTCCCACATCTTTTTAAATTTGCAACAGCTGCCGTTTTGATCCCTTTTTATCCTGGTGCTCCACGGTGACAGGTTGATGACCTCTCATAACTTTAATAGTTAGAAGTTGTTAAAATCCAGGGAAACACTTCAACAACTTCTGTTTAAATATTCTAAACAGATCAGGTAAGTAGATTTGTAATTTGATCTATTAATTCAACCCAAAATTGTGTTCGAAGAACTATAATTTCATCTTTTCCAGGGCGTGTTTAAATTATACAACACAATTTGACATCAATAATTCCAGATAAGTTCCATTCTTTTAAAATAAAACACTTGCGATAAATTACACTTAAATGAAATTTATTACTTCTTTTTAACACATAATAAATACAACACAACTTGATAATTTGACAATTTAAAACTTTGTTAATTTCACATACCCTTAGTACAAATTGTAAACATTTTCAGGCTCCGCCCCAAAATTTGCGAAACTAGCCTTTATTACTTTATAAACTTAAATTTGGAGTACATAGAAAATACGCGTTAACTCTTCAAACGTCGAAGACAGACTCAACTTTCCAAAATCGTGAAAATCCTACTTTCAAATCAAAAATGTACCAATAGGAAACTAGATATTAATCTTTCAAATCTTCAGGTGTTTCCAAACATTCTAAAATTGTTAATACTGCAATTAGTACAGAAAATTTCAAAAAACAACTTTCAGAATAATAATCCTGTTAAAATTACAAAACTTTTAACATAACTTACGCCACAGTTTACAACAAAAAATACGTGTAAAAATTACTAAATTTAGACAAATTTGGATTAAAACTCAAAAACAACCATCTCATCATCAACATTAATCATAAACAATAGTACAGAAATACATATACACCCGGCACATCAATATACATATAACATCTAGGTGATAATAAAAATTAACCTCAAAAATACTACATCCTTATAATTTTATAAATAATTAATAAACAAAGTCCTTCTAAATAACAAAACTGCTTCTATCCTTCCTATACATAATACAAAATTAAATCATAACCTTCACAACTCTATGAATACAAAATAACCTTGTAAATAACCAATAAATACAATGTCAAAAATTGGATGTTATAAAAATCTACATTCTAGGGCTTCCAATTTTGCCTAAGACAACCCAAAACATCGCCTAGACACATAGACATAGTCTTAATACCATTCCCTAAAGAATATTCACCCACAACTTCACTTTGTATCCAATTAAGGCACTACGCAGCACTTTCTCGAAGATCGTAGCTACCTCACAATCCAATCCGGTATACATTTGTCATATTTAATCATTGTAACTTTACAAATAACATTCTTAACATGCTAATCAGGCTAATTACATTCAATTTCAGGTATAAATTTGGACTTCTCCATCAAAATAGTATCCTTTTACATATAAGTTAGGCATTACGAGGCCAAAATCACATCATATAAATGTTACGAAGTAAAATTAACATAGTATAAGTATAGTTTATAATATTTATATTAATATAGGGTAAATAACATGGCAATATATATACTAATTGATCCACGTATATGGCAATAACAGGTGGATTCGCAAATTTTATATTTTGAACGTTCAATTATATCAGTTTAGTGGTTTGATTTGGCCACGCGGCCACCATCACCAAATACTTGGGTGGCAAACGAAAAGTGTGCTAGCGCACCGATATGTTGCAGCCACATCTGTTGACGAATCCTTCATGGCAATTCTTCCAACAATTCTGGCAATACATTTTGCAAGAAGATCAAGTAAATAATGGTGAGACGATGGGGGAACAGGTACGGCCCAGTTAAACAACGTACAGGTAAATAACTACTGTTATGTGTAACTCGAAAACGGTGCGTTTCCGCATATGAGTTTCTTATTATAAGTTGGTTTATTTTTAATAGTATATATGCCTTATAAATTTGTAAAATATATATCCACTAACATCCTGTAAATTTTTTAAAGTAATTTCTCAATAATATTCAATTAATACAGAATTACCTCTTAAGTCCATCCTAACATCAACACTTGCAACATGGCAATTCTTCCAACAATTCTGGCAATACATTTTGCAAGAAGATCAAGTAAATAATGGTGAGACGATGGGGGAACAGGTACGGCCCAGTTAAACAACGTACAGGTAAATAACTACTGTTATGTGTAACTCGAAAACGGTGCGTTTCCGCATATGAGTTTCTTATTATAAGTTGGTTTATTTTTAATAGTATATATGCCCTATAAATTTGTAAAATATATATGCACTAACATCCTGTAAATTTTTTAAAGTAATTTCTCAATAATATTCAATTAATACAGAATTACCTCTTAAGTCCATCCTAACATCAACACTTGCAACAAGGTCATAAACATGAAATTTTGCAAACATTTCACTTTCAAACGTTTGACAGTCACCTTGCCAAATATAAAGCTTGAAACTTTCATCATTAGAAATGCAATTAATTAATACGTCTTCAATCCATAATGAATCGAGAACTATTTAGCAACCATTGACCATATTCTCAGAAGGGTACGCTTTCTGACCTTCCATTGAAATCTCTAATGTAAATTATTATCTCCAATTATTTGCGTTAGAGAAAATCTTCTACCTTAACATAATAATTAGTATTTCATTTAATTCGCAACTTTCTTATAAGACTGTGAGGCTCAACCTACTGTGTTTGCTTACTGATACACTTGTATGAAATACAAGATGTTTAGTTACATTAGTGTGATTAATGTTAATAATAGTTGATAATTATTTTTGTACAAAAGTGAGGGTAGACTGTGAAAGAAATTTCTTTCCAGTGAATCAGAAGTGCTTTACAGATCTGTGCTGTGCTAATACTTGTGATGTAAATTGTTTATTTTTAAAATTTAAATATATTCTAGTTAGTGCAGTAACGGTTATACAGTTATATAATACAAATAAACAAATTATTATTGTGGTGTAAAAATATAAGTTTTCCTAATTTGTTTCTAAATTAAACCCTTAATCGCCAAAACAGCGTGCTTTATATTTTACTAATTAATTTACATTACAAGAAATATTCTTGAAAAATCAATAATTTTAAAGATGTTCAGTTTCTTGGGCCAAATTTCTACATTATGAAACGGGCTTTCTAGAATCTTTTCACTGCTAAAGAAATCGAAAGCTTGGCTTTAAGATAATAATCATGTTCTAAGTGCAAGTGGTTAATTGAATTAGTGTTCCAAATAAAATCAGTTTATAAAATGTAAAAGTGTTTCATGGAGTACATATTCCACGTAAAAACTTACTTATAAGTAAAAACCCGAAAGTCGCGTCCTAAATTACGTAACATCTTCAGGATTCAAGCATCACCACAACTTTTGATTTCTACCTTCATTATCATCCAATGAAAACCCACACACCTTTCTCATCGATAAATTCTTTAACCCTGTTTTGAAGAAAGTGCTTTTACACTTAGTGAAACGTTTGCATTGTCCTTAGATAAGGTGGCATAAAGGCGAGTTTGGCAACGCACGGAAGAAATGTTTCAAAACGTACATGTTTCAAGACAACCACTGTTCTAAAAATTAAGATCAAAATTTCTCCAATGTGAGGTTGCCTTCGTTTTTACTCTCTGTTGTCGCGCTTCATTTCAAATGAACCACTTCGCAGTGTCACTTTGAATACACTTAGATTTGGTGTGAATTATCAAATTCGCAAACAATTTTACGATTTCGTGTGTCTGTCGAACCTGTAATGCGAGTGAAATATAATTTAATTAAGTGCTTTAAGAAGATTCTGCAACATAATAAGTGAAACCATAAGCTACGCTCTAGTTACGATTTCAAAATGGAATTTACTTGTTTTAAACAATTTGTGTGGTATTTCGTTGTGGTGGCTATGATTGAAGGTTTAGAAAATGAAATTAAAGGTGAGAACGGTCGAGGTTAATTTAATTAGTTTAATTCCTATCGTTTTACAGGTTTGTGACAAATAACAATAGACGTTTAAAACGCTAGAACTTGTACGTTAATATTTCAAAGTAGGTAATTGTGCTTTATAATCGTTTAAATACATAATTAATCGAAATGTTGCTCCTAAGAAGTCTTAAAATGGTTTATGTCAGATAATTTAATTTAATTACTTTTTTAATTGTGAATATATATGGAAGAATTAGAATATCATTTTTTATTTTTATTTATTTTCTAGAGTGGGATGTTATTATAGCAATTTATAATTTGCCAAATAGTGACAAAAATAATAGAAAACTTAATACAGTTTTGCAATTGCAATAATTAATTATATGCATTTATTGGTCTTAAAATGTTTTTTTCTGCAAATTGCTAATTCAGTAGAAGATAGGACAACACAGAGAATTAAGTA
>JABXWE010067651.1:0-10244 GCA_014611495.1 Limonius californicus | reverse complement strand
CCCCCCCCCCCCCCCCCCCCAGGAACCGCATTCGCATTACTTCAGGGGGGTGCAGGCATCCCTTACATACTAAACATTCATGCAACATGCACCCTAAACTTAACCAAGCAAATGCGGTCGCCCCAGTCAGGATTCGATCGCCCCAACGGAGCGACTGCATTTGCTGTGACCTAGAGTGGCCAATGCGTTCTCGCACTAGACCACCGAGGTCCCTAGCAATTTTTATCTAACTTAAATTAACTAAACGGATATGTTAAGAATTCACCCACCCATGTCCTCTCTGTTCTATTTTGCAACACTTTATTTGTGTGTTACTATTTTACTTTTACTCTACTCATTTCACTGAGACTTTTACGTCTCTTTACACTAGCTCAAATAGTTTTGTCTTCTTGAGGTTTCTCACTAAATCTGTACGTGGTCAAGGTTTTCTGTTTCTTCTGTCGCGATTATTATCCCTACATTCCTGTTGATATCATTGTATACTCCTGATACTCCTCAACACTTTATTCTGGAAATTTTGAATTTGGTTGATGTTAGTTTTGCTAGCGCAGCCCCAAAGTCCATTATTGTTTCTTTGACACAGCAGCTTTATTACTATTTCCTTCAGATCTTATTAATCTTTTTGAGATCGATTCTAGCATTTCTTCTTGCTGCTCGAACTTCTTTTCGTGTTGTTCAAGTTTGGACATTAAGCTTTATAGTATCTGGTTTGTCGAAATTCCCTGTTTTATTTGAAATGTCCTCTTTTTCTTTAGTATTTGGTAGCGCTGGAAATTGTTTTGGGACCCGTCTACCCAGCGTTCTATTTTATGTTATCCTTTCTTTTACGTTGCTTCTGTTGCTTCCTTTCCTATCTTTTGCATCTGCAGCTGGGTGGGCTTCGCCACAGTTTTTTTAAATTTATTTACTGCGTATTTACAACTAGCCTACAAGACTAACAAGCAAATTTTATAAGATTGATACGTAAGACATGTGAGAAGAATCACTCATTGGTGACCTTCAGAAACTTAATTATCCAGGTACAATGTCTTTGTTCTATTTAATCGTTTAGTCACATTAACATTATTTAATAAATCACTTAGAAGTACACTTGGATGAACACTTAGTCTGCCTCGGTATCTAACGACGAAGTCTTTAATGACATCTTTGGACCAGAAAACTTTGAAATCGTTGTGTATGGTTTGGTTGTTAACGTATCACTCAGCGTTGGCTATCATGTGTAGAGTTTTACTTTGAAATCGTTGTAGTATTGCGATATTTGATGTTTTTCCATAGCCCCAGAACTGTATTCCGTAAGTCCAAATTGGAAGTAGTATTGTTTTATACAATAGCACTTTGTTATATAGTGATAATTGCGACTTACGCCCTAGCAGCCAGAACATCTTTTTTTACTTTAATGTCTAATTCTTTTCTTTTGGTTGAAATATGTTTTTTTCATGTTAGCTATTTGTCGATATACATACCAAGGTATTTGGCATCTTCTTTATATAGGAATCCTATTTAGCGTAACTACAGATGGAACAATATTTCTCAGAGTGAAAGCTACTGACACGGACTTGCTTTCATTAACTTTAATTTTCCATATTTTAAGCCAAGATTGTAAACAATTCAGAGAGTTTTGTAAGTTGATTGAGGCCTGGATTGGATCCTTGTGAGATGATAGTATGGCCGTATCGTCAGCAAATGTAGCCATCACAGTGTATTCGTTACAAGGAAGCTCTGCAGTAAATATTTGATATAAAATGAGACCCAGGACACTCCCTTGAGAAACGCCTGCCTTAATGGCATGGATTGTTGAAGAGGTCTTCGAGTTTAATTTGAAAGTATCTCTCACCAAAGTAAGATTTAAATAGAAGAAAGTATAGATACGGCAGTCTTTTCTTGATTTTATCTAGTAATCCTGGATGCCACACTCGGTCAAATGCTCGACTTATATCCAGGAATACTGCTGAACATACACGTTTTTCTTCAAAGTCACTCTCGATATTGTTCACGACTCTAGGAATCTGTTCCACTCTTGAATATTTTTGAAGGAAGCCGAATTGGTGGTGAAGAATTAACTCTATTTCTTCTAAGGCGGGTCTCAATCTCTTCAAAACTATTTTTTCCACTAATTTGGATAGGACTGGCAGCAGTGAAATTGGTCTATAGGACATTGTTTGATGGGCCTATTTTCCAGGTTTATGTATGAGTATTACTTGCGCAAACTTCCACTCGACCGGAATATATTGGGTTCTCAAGACAGCGTTAAAAATTTGCGTAATAGCCACTAACCCTTTCTTAGGCAACTCCTGAAGTAGCTCGCAGTAATTAGATCATACCCAGGCGCTTTGTTGTTCTTTAAACACTTAATTTCATTAGGCGAACATGATTTAATGGGGAAGCTTAGTTATAGTGAAGTTTCCTGGAAGTCCAAGATTTTTTTGATCTCAGATAAATGTTCTCCAAATAGTTCATCTTTATCTTGGTCACTACGAGCCCAAGTGCCATTGTTGCCACAGTTGGTACTTTCTGATTTGCTGTTTTCATTCATTTTGCATTCTTTTATGTAGTGTTTCCAGCATACTTCACGCATTTTGATTTTCTGTTGCAGAATCTTTGCATGTGTCCATAAATTTGGCATTTTTTACATTGCGAGACTAGTTTTGATTTTCTAAGAGGCTCCATTTCAACCTTCATGCCTAATATCCCTTTTATTTCGTATGTTGTTTTAATGTCTTCGTCGCTTCAGAAACTTAGCATAAACAGCGGAAGAGGTTTCTTCTCTTTTCTCTGTAGAATATAACCGACTTCTATTATCTTATATCCTTGGTGATATAAATCTTAGTGCTGTCAAACGATTCCGAGTCTAGAGTCGGAATCGGTTCTTTAGTTTTAAGAATCGGTTCTGCAGCGTCGTTACAACCGATTCTCGATTCTAGAATCGAAATTCGATTCTAGAACCGAGAATCGAAATCGGATTCTAGAATCGAGAATCGAAATCCGATTCTAGAACCGAGAATCGATATCCGATTCTAGAATCGGGAACCGATTCTTGTGGAATCGATTCTTTTCAGAATCGAGAATCGATTCTTCAAAATTTCCAATTCTTGACAGCACTAATAAATCTTCTACTATGTTTTCTGGAGCGCATGACGGGTGTAGTTTCCTCGCCATGACTTTTATGTTTCTTGTTTGTTTATTTTCGAACGAGTGCCCAAAGTACTTTTTTTCATTTAGTAAGTTTGTTAGTCGTCTACAATCTTCTCCAAACTCTATGTTTATTTTCACTTACTAGTTATTGATCATAACTGCTTGATATGTAAACTTTTCTGACTTTAGTACGTGTTGTAATACATAATTTAATTTGGCTCAAAACAATTGGCGGCGGTTTCGATATTTTTACTGGGTTTTCTTTTTGTAGCTTCTTGCTGTTGTTGTGATGACGTTTCCGGCGATGAATTTATTTTTTCTTTTTTTGTTCGTTTTCTTTTACTTTGTCACTAATTCCGTTTCTCTGATGAGTTCTTCTTCATCATTGTAGTACTATTTTTCTTCTTGTTGGATTTTTCTTCCAACAGTGCACTTGGGGCTAATTTCTCTTCATTTTCCTTGTTTACTGCTGCTTGAATTTCTGCTAGTTGCTACCGTGTTAGGGAAACATTCTGTTGCGATTCAATTCTTGCATTTTTCCCTTGTTGCCATGTATTCTATAGGGTAATTTCATTTGGGGTTTCAATTTTATTTTCAACTTTTTCTTGTTTGTCTGCCAGTGCATCAGCGGCGTCGGACGTGGTTGATATCATAATCTTTGACACCTAACACCTAGTTTGTAGGTTTTCGCTGCGTCAGCATGCCCGCAGTAGGCCGGGCGATGACCCGCTAGCGCTCGCTTTTCCTTAACGTTGCACTTTATCGGAGCACGGTGGAATACGTCCTTACCCTTCGAACCTCAAAGAAGATCTCCACTACTCGATGCGTAGAATAAAAGTACAGAAAGTACATAATACAGTTCAGTATACAGTAAAAACTAACTACAAAGTAATGCGTTAGTATAAACATATGCCAACTTAATAGGAACCTAGTATACGAAATAATTTAATTAAAAAATAAATTACTTGTTATACTCAAGGGAAAATATACTGAAGGATAATCAACTTGGCAAATAAACTGTAGATTAACTTCATAGGACTGTAAACTACCAATTAATTACGTAATATTCCTTAAATTCACGAGATAACAGTCTCAAGGCGAATTAAACTGGCAGATAAAGGATTTATAAACTGGTAAGTCTATTTCGTTACATAATTTTTACGCCCAATACTCAAATCTACACTTGCATACGTAGGCCTTCGGATTTATAATTTTTTTTTCGCTTAATATTGCACAAATGAATATCTAAGGAGCTCACATGTTCATGAATGTTTATTACAGGCACCTACCAACGAGCTATTTTAAGAAATTGTCAAGATGGTGTCTAAAAATTTCAAATTTTGTCGTTTTTCTTGTTATATTAATTGAAATAATAATACACAAAGCTTCTTGCGCGTATGTAGAATAATTCATATGAGTCAGCATACACTTTTGTTTAATGCAACAATTGAAAGAATCAAAAATGACAAATGGAAGACTTACTTATCTACCTGTAATAAATATTTTTCAACATATAGGTTAAATAAATAACAAATTACGGCTGTTAAAAAAAATGCGAATTCTGTTCATGTTTTTTTTTAAATTACTTTCTTGTCACAATAAAGATTTTAAGCAAATTAAAAAATTAATTAAAAAAACTTGCGCATTTCGAAGTAATAACATAGCTTCAACTTCAAGTTTCAAAACGACAGGTTTAATAAGAAAACAGTTACATGCTGTTACCTCGTCTCGTGGTGACCCAGTAGGTATTACATTCTAAAATACAGATGACAATAGTTCTGGAAGAATTATCCTTGGAAACAAAAATATTCTTTTCGTCTAAAATTCAAAATGCAAAGTGCAAGTTTGTGGATTTTGCTTGATCCCAAGAAGGGCGTTCTAATATAGCAGGAATCTTTCTAATTGGCTATTTGTACTTCTACGATCAGTTACAGGGTTTTTCAATTTTAGACCATCCGTAAAAGTGCCCTTATAAATCAAATACCCAAAATTTATCAAATATAGTACATTGCTTACTCAGTTGTAAGTTTATTATCAAACATGGGTGGCACACAGTACTCTATGTCTAAATCTTCTCACTTGCTTCAAAAACGACAAAGCTCAATTAAAGAATACAAAAAGTTCTGTAGATGTGACAGATGTATTTTTGAATGCACCATAGTGTCCGATAGCCATTCATGATTTTATGTATCTAAACTTTTACTGAAATATAAATTAATGTTAAATTGTACAATCACGTTATAGAGACAGAAGTAAATAAAATATAATGAAGTAATTCTAAATTTTTATTATGGTTAACCTTCAATTATCTAAACACTATATTAAATTATTGTATAAGTTTTCGTTCGAAATTCATAACTCAGGTAGAAAACCACTTGTCTTATCTTTGCTTATACTACATAATATTCTAGGAAAGAGGTAAAAAGCATCTTATCTACTTTACTAATATTGCATGATTCGCTTTCACTTATTACGAGACATTTCGGTAACATAATGAAATTGATTATTAAACAGTATTTCTAGAGATCTGCTAAATTATTTTAAGGGTCCTAGACATAACCTAAAATTTTATTTATTCTACTGCTCATTTAGTGGGACCTACCGGCTGTTTAATGCAATTTCCGTATCGTCAATTCGGTAACAACTAAATAATGCTTTTCTTACTGAAATGACTAATTCGTATTTTTTAACAAACCATTATGAACACAAAATTCTAAAAGCCTAGGTAATGAGAGATTGAGAGGTAGCCTTACAAAAAATGTATTAAAAATAACAAAATAGAATTAAAGAACAGTTAAAAACATTAAACCCTGATCAAAACAAGTCTACAAACTGTGTTTAAAGCTATGAAAAAAAATAGGATTCATTCACTGCTAAACCAAGAAAACAAAAAAAGATTGAAATCAAAACCAATTCAAAGACTGATGTAATGACTCAAAAACAATTAAAGAATTAAAGAAGAAAATAAACCCGCCTATGTAAAGAGTATTTTCAGGTTACAACGTTGTTAAAAAAGAAAAAGAAATGATACTCGTAACGACATCGAATAATCTGTCAAACAAAAAGAGAATGCTAAAGCGTAGAACTAAAATGATAGAAGAACTTAAAGAAAAGAAGGAAGGGGGTAGGTACAAGCATAAAACACTACAAAGATTTATAAGTAGAGTAAGTGATTTAACATCTAAAAGATATAAACAGAAAAGAAAACAATGGAATACAGCTAGATTAAGACATCGAAGCAGAGAAGGACTTAAAAAGATCTGTGTAGAAGTTCTTGGAAAAAAAGATAAAAACACGAAAATGTGCCCCGGAAAGAAAGACTTTTTGGTGCGCGGAAGAATAATACAAAGAAGGATATTATTGGAATCATTCAAAAATCTGCACAAGGGGTATGTACCGAACCAAGACAAGATTTCATAAGCAACTTTTTGGAGATATCTACCATTCTGGGCACAGAGTGGCAGAGGGACATGTGGTGTGCATTAAACATGCAAACATGGAACTGATAGTTTCGAAATTGTACAATGCCCAGTACTACTAACAACAGTTGGGCAAATGTATATTTGTATATCTTTTCCTATTAGCATAACTTGTTAATTTTTCGTGTATACATGTTTTTTAATGTTTAGATTCATAAAAAGTTAATACTTTTTTGGCACGTTTTGCATAAATTACTACTTTACGGCATGTGGCATATGTTGGTGCATATTTTGTCTTTTAAGGGTATGAAAATGCATATTCTAGCAAAAACAATTAAAAAATAAAATGTCAAACAAATTTTTGGTTAATGAATTTTCTATAATTTCTTACAGGGAAATAACTTAATATTTCCTAAATATCTGACAACAGAAAGTTCAGGTAAACGCAGATTTAGCTTATAAGACAAAGATGGTATTAGTTGAGTAGGTACTTAGGTATTCAGTGGACATTTCTTGGAAAATAGTACATATTTGGGAATTTTGCTGATTCTGAGAAGATACCGTTATTGTGTATTTAGTGCTTACCAAAGGGGTTGGTAAGTTTTCAGTTTCTTTTTGCGTCATACATTTCTTAACAGAGCTGCAAGTATCAACCAGAGATTTGCGAAAATGCCTAAAGTTGGTAGTTCAAAAACCGATTTAATTAAGAAGTGTTTGAAGCCGCGCGCACGCTTTAAATATGATGGGAGTGTTGTGTTTTGTACAGTTTGCACTAAACAGGTATGTATCCCGTTATTTTAGTTTAATAAAATATTCCCTCTATTTAAACATTGGTAACCCAGAATATTCCTTAAAATCAAATTAAAATATTAAATTCCAATTTGTTATTTGATATGATTATCCGTAATGGGATTTAAGAATTAAATTAGAGATTTAATTGACGTAATATTGCAAAGAAATCGGCAAAGCTCCCCTCAATTAGTTGCCATATCCTCCAAGCTCTAGTAAATGATTGAACTGGGTTATTGTTTTAGAAGATCAATGTTAATAAAAAGTTTCAACTTAACCAGCACGTAGCTACTGGCCCACATCAGAAAACAAAAAATAATTCAAAAGAGCAACAACAATTGTTGCTGAATTGTTTAAACTAAAACGAAAATTTTAGCAACTTTAATGACGATCTGTGTAAAATGATCATTTCGTGCAACATTCCATTAAATAATTTGGACGTTCCAGAATTTGAACAATTCTTAAAAAAATATACAAAAGAAATAGTCGTTTCCCAGAAAACAGCTTCCAAAACGCACATTCCAAAATTATAGGAAGAAAATCTTCAAACAATTAGAAACACTATTTAGAATACTTATACTTGGTTTAGCCTCAGAGTAGCCTAGTGGTAAGAGGGCTAGGCTCGCAATGTGAAGTCCTCGGTTCGAACCTTGAGATAGGCAGAAATTTTTCTGAAATTCCTACGGTCGATATCGAGTTCGGTAATCCATTCGACGTTGGGTTACAATTAACGGCGCTTCTCCTAACCACTGGCTGACCAGGAGAAGGAACAAGGACAGACACAACATCATACATGCAATTAACACAAATAGTAAAAACGTAGGAGCGAATGTAGTTGCGGGGAGAGGGAGGAGTGTGAGGCAAGTCCAAAGGGGACCCATCACCTTCAATTAATCCCGAATATATGAATGGCAACCTCGACACCGTAAGGTAAAAAAAGAATTGATAAAGAAAGAAAGAAATATTTGGTTTAGTGTTGACAAAACCACCGATGCCAAAAGGAAGATATTGCGAATTTTATTGTTGGTGTCTTGAATGGAAATCCTTCTTCCAGCTTTCTAATTGCTGTTAAACAACTCGAAAAAAACAACCATTTGACAATTTCACGTTTCGTCAATGAAACCTTTTGATTATTAGGTATATTTGCCAAATCAAATGCCATCAGAAGGAATTTTATACATGATAACTGATGGTGCAGCATGCATGGTGAAAGCTGGTCAAAACCTAAAATTCTTTTTCCTAATATAATTCAAATGCCCTGTTCAGTTCATGCATTAAATAGAGTGGCCGAAACAATTAGAGGGGTGTTTCCTTTGGTGAATAAACTAATCAATAACGGGAAGAAGATATTTCTAAAATCACCAGTTTGCGTCGAAGTTTACAAAAACCTGCTGAAGGATGTTCCCTTACCTCCACAGCCAATCCTTACCAGATGGGGAACGTGGATTGAAGCTACTCTATTTTATTGCGAACATTATAGTGATTTTAAAATTGTTGATTGAAGTTGTGCTCAGTCTGTGACAGATTGTCAAGGTATTTTGAAAAGTTCTGTATTAGAATCTCAATTATCCTACATAAAGGCTCATTTTTCTGATATTCTCAACATTATTAATAAACTAGAAATAAAAAACCTGCTTCTCGTGGATTCTTTAGAATTATACGAAAATTTTCATTCCATCCTCAAAAAAAGTAAAATATATAGAAAAAATAGCAATAAAATTGACGATTTAATTCAGAAAAACAGCGGACTGTCAACTTTAAAATTAATAAAAAATATTTTAAATGGAAATTTTTTAAACAACGACTTCAACGACGAACGTTTCCGTGTAAAGAAATCACATGTGTTTAAATATTTCCCAGTAACATCATGTGATGTAGAAAGAAGTTTTTCCAGCTATAAAAATATATTGGAAGATAAACAGCAGAATGTTCTAGTTGACAATATTGAAAAACATATGTTTATTTATTGTAATACAAGAATACAACTAATACAGAATAGATTGTAAATAGAATATTATATGCATAATTTGTTGTTTATATTTCTCCTATATGTTCTCTATTTCTCGTGTATCTAGTTTCAAATCTCAAGAATATTTTTTTAGTGTGATGCAAGGTATGTTCCTTTTTGCATATGCTTGTAATTCAAAATACTGAAGAACGATAATTGTATTAATTCTCTTTTAACAAAATGCGACAGCATTTGATTCAAAACTTGCCTTAACTTATGAATTACAGTTTAAAATAAACGTCAGAATTTATCTTATTATGCCATACCTACACAATTTTTAGGAATTTAATATAAATAAAATTTGTTTTTAGTGCATATCTGTTGAGGTAAAAATATTCATTTGTGTATGTTGGCAATACCTGTTAGTATTTTTTGTGTAACCAACGGTTGGCTATAGTTGTTTTGACTAGTTAAGTTCCTGTTCAACACTTGTCTAGTTCGGTTGTGTTTATTTACGTGTATTTTTGTTTCTAAGAACATCTTGTTTTGTAACGATCATTTGTTGCTTTTATTTATTGTTAATTCAATAAAACTTTCTTGTGTTTTTCAACTGCGTTGTGTTTTAAATCCACAACAGGTTATGCGCCCAGTTCGTTGAAAATTGCGAAAGTTGAAAAGCACGTGTTCGCGTTAAGTTCACGTTTAGTTAACAGTTTTACCGTTTTTTCTAAACGGAAATCAAGCAAGGAAATGGAATTCAAGGCACAAGTTGAAAAATTAGAAGGCGCAAGCAACTGGACGAAGTGGCGTAGGCAGGTGGAGCTGCTATTGCGTCACAATGAGGTGTTGGAGCTCGTAACTGGTGAAAAGACCGTGTCCGAACCTTTAGCAGACGAAGCTTCTGAGAGGGACAAGAAAAACCACGAGGCGGAGAAGAAGGCCTTTAATAAAGGTGA
>JABXWE010067648.1:0-10228 GCA_014611495.1 Limonius californicus | reverse complement strand
AATTATCTTCTTGCCACAATGACATTTTTAAACAAATTAATAACATAAGCCTTAAAGTTGATTACTCTGTTTTCCAAACGAACTTATAATAATTAATTATGAATATTATTAATGGATATTTAAATTTTTTACTATGGAATTTAATATTTCAGCAATTTTGAACTGAACTGTCATTGCATGGCATGGCACCGAATTTTAAAATTTTACAAAGAATAAGATTACAGTAAAAAGACGGAGGCAGCTGTATTTAAAAAAAAAGTTGACCTCATTTCCGGCCAAACCGGGACGAAAAACTAAGGTTACAAATTTCTTAAAGTTGTGCATTTAGAAGTTATACTTTGGTTTTAAGTTTCTCAAAATAATGAGTATAAAAGTAAAACATGCTGTCACCTTATCTCACGGTCATCCGGTATATACAGTTATGACACAAGCAATATAATGTTAAAAATATCATTTAAAATTGTTTTTTTGTAATAGTTAATATAAGAAGGGGATTGTGACGTAATACACTACACTACACTACACTACGCTACGCTATACTACACTAACAAAATATAATATTTTTACGGAATTTGAAATCTAAGGCTTGTGTAAACTAAATAAATAAAAGAAATAATACTCCCAGCGAGTTTCTTAATATTAGCAAAAACACGAAGTGTATTTTTTCCGTCCGAAGGAGCCATCCTGTTGCCATATTATGGCAAAGTAGTTGATAAAGTTGGTAACGCATCTATTGATGACATTTGAATAATTTACCATTATTACATTCTACTAACTGTAATGTATCACAATTAATTGCAACTACGTCAAAGATATTACTTAACGATTTGTACTTCAGGGTAATCAAGTTGAAATCATCAACCATAAACTGGAAGCTGCTAATTATAGGGTCGTGGTTGATTTGTTTAATAATCAATACCTAATTGTCATTTATTGCAACAGCAATTAAGCAATTATTTAGCAAGTAAACACAATTTGTGGCACTACTTCGTCAGTAATATAAAATATTTTTTTTATAAAAGTCAATTATCCTGTAAGACTTAAGAGTATTCAAACCGTAACTAATGTCTAAAATTTTAATTGTTGGGGCACTTAATAGTAAAGTTAATTTAATGAGTGCTAATTTGTAGTAT
Source organism: Limonius californicus (assembly GCA_014611495.1). Lineage (NCBI taxonomy): Eukaryota > Metazoa > Arthropoda > Insecta > Coleoptera > Elateridae > Limonius > Limonius californicus. The sequence goes on along the minus strand of JABXWE010067648.1, from coordinate 9,095 downwards.
TTACTGTAATACTCAGTTACTCTATTCTACAGAAAACATTCAACTGTACAAGTTTTAACACATTCTCATTTAAGTATTTGTTTAAGTAAACAGAAATAATTAAATAATTTCTTGAGTCAAAGAAAATATTTATTTAACAGCCTACTTTAATTCACTTATAAATACGTTATAAAAACATACTGTTGGATTATAACAGCTGTTGTTAAATTGTAGTAGAGAGTTGCTTTTACTTTCTTCTGGGTAAACAGTTAAATAAAGAAGTAGTGATTTTCATTGCTTCAATAAAGCTTGGCTAGACGTTTAAATTACAACCTAGAGCAACTAAATTAGCAAAGTAAAGACATTTCAGTCTTCTTCAAAGGCGGGAAATACCAAACTTACGCGTAAGCATTACGCGGAGAAAATTTGTTGTTGTTTAATAAGAATAAGATAGACACACTAGATGCGAAGTAATTTTTCTGCCCTTGACGACAAGAAAATCGGCGGAATGCGCTATTCTGAAAGAGTTGTGCAGTTCTTAAAGAGTTGCTAGAGACTCCATACAAGCTAGTAATTGCTATTGCCACCGTAGCTACGATTTTATTTTATTAGTAGAAAACACCAATATTAAAATAGTGAGAAATTACTGAAAACGTAATAAGCGCAAATGAATAGATTGTTGACTGATTGCTTATCATTACTTCTCCTATCTTTTTCGATAATGTTTTTATTTCAATCTTGGAGATGTCATCATATACAGGGTGTTTATTAAACATGCGGCAAAAATGCAAGGGGCTATTCCCTTAACTAATCTAAGAATATTTTGTCCTTTGATGATTTTTGAAAAGTCGCTTTGTTTCGAAGATACGGGGTGAAAACGATTTTCGACAGGAACAACATTTTATTACCACAATTACACGTAAAGTTTCTTAATCTACAAGAACTGCTGAAAATGACTACCTCCAGCTACGATGCAAGAATCCAATCTTCTCCTCATTGAGTGCCGAATTCTTCTAAAAACACCAAGGTCGTTTCTTATTGAGTTACATCCAGCAACTATCCGATTTCTTAAATCTTTCACATTTTCCACTGAAGTAGAATAAACTAATGACTTTAGATGGCCCCATAGGAAATAATCCAGGGGGTTTAAGTCCGGGGATCGAGCAGGCCATAAGTGAGGTCCGCCTCGACCAATCCAGCGTTCTCCGTATGTTACTGTTAAAAACTCACGAGCAACCACACTAAATTACGCTGGTGCACCATCGTCCTTAAACCACATTGCATTTCTAGTTGCCAATGGTACATCCTCCAGAAATTCAGATAGAGTCTGTTCCAAAAAGTTGCGATACACCTCGTTGGTAAGTCTTCCTGGTAGAAATACCGGTCCAATTAGCCAGTCACCCACAATTCCAACCCAAACGTTCAACGATAATTGATGTTAAAAACGATCTTCAAATACCTCATGTGGATTTTCTTCAGCCCACACATGGTTATTGTGAAAATTCCTTATTGCATTTCTTGAGAAAATCGCTTCATCGGTAAAGAGAATCAGCGTCAGTAGTTGAGGGATTTGAACCAATGTGTGCAATAGCCATTGACTGAATGCAATACGTGGAGGAAAATCAACAGGAAGCAGTGCCTGAATGCGTTGTATGTGGTATGGGTACAACAAATAGTCTCTAAGAATTTTCCAAACAGTCCCATTACTTACATTCAAAGTATTTGCAATTTTTCGAGTGGAAGTACCTGGATCTTCCTATATCATGTCCAACACATTCCCTTCTACTTCTACCGTTCTTACAGTCATTGGCCTCCCTGGTCCTCCAGTTCTTTTCAATGTGCCTGTTTCATGAAGACATTGATGAATGCTTTGGAAGGTGTTTCTATCAGGAACATTACGGTCAGGAAATCGTTCAATGTACAACCGCCTAGCTTGTAATGAATTGTTATCAGAAAGTCCATAAATGAAATGCATGTCAGTCATCTCGGCGTTCGTATAGCGATTCATGATAGAGGACTTCACTAACAAAAGTTTAAGTATTAAAGACAGAAAATACACGTCAAACAGCCAAACGTCAATCAGTCTCAACAAATTCGATACATACAAAACGATCAATTACGAGACGTATTCATGAAATGAAATGAAATGAAATCCACGTTTAAACTGATTTTCTTTTCAATGCCTGCACTTGCCAACTGTTAGTGGATAAAACAGCAGTTCTTAGTAATCGGAATGTGATTAAAAGATAACAACGCATTTTTAAAAATTTTTATACGGTAAGTCCAGTGTAGTACGCCACACTTTTATTTGAGCTATATTAATAATTTGAAAAATATCAAAATTGGTTTTGTCGAAAATCTTTCTCGCTATGTATCTTCGAAACGAAGCGGCTTTTCAAAAATCATCAAAGGACAAAATATTCTTAGAATAGTCCAGGGAATAACCCCTTGAATTTTTGCCGTATGTTTAATAAACACCGTGTATATAACATAGCCACGGTGGCAATAGATATAGCTAATTTTATCTTATTTTAAGTATACCTGTAGGTACCTATGATATAAAGAATGATTTAACCAGGTATTGGGGATGTTATTTAACCGCTAAATCACCTACATCTTTTTCAAACTCAAACTCGGCATCGTTACAGTATATCCAGATATTGGGCTTGAAAGTTTTTTACATCAAAACTAAAATTCATTTACATTTCTTGTTTCTTGTATGATTTTTAACAAACTTTGTTGTTTCGGTAAGCTAGCAGTCAAAGCTTGTTTCCAGTTGCAAGAAATGTGACTGTAAAAAGTGGATGAAGTTTGTTCAAAAGAGAAAAAAATTATTTAAGAATCTGCAAATCAGGGTATATCTTGAAAACGAGATTGTTACCCTGATTTTTTTAAAGCTTCTAAACTAGTACGAGGGTACCCTTTTAAATGTTTACAAAAATTTGGAAAGAAAACAAATTTTTTGGAACCTTCTCTTTTATTGCTTTTCAAAATATTCGCCTTTAAGATTTATACATTCTTGCATGCGTTCAAACCAATTCTCGAAACATTTTTCCACTCTGAAGTTGGTATCTCAAAAATATGGTTTTTGAAGGCTTCAACAGCTTCTTCAGCTGATAAAAATCGCTATCCACGCATTTCGGGAACAGATCTTTTTCACAACTAAATGTTCATGCAAAATCGAATGTACTGCAGTCTTCAATATGCCTAAGGATGCTTCTATCTCACTGAAAGTCACATGCCCATCTTCTTCAATGATGTTGGGCACAGCATTGATGTTTTTGGGAATAGCAACCGATTTTGGTCGATCTTCACGAAATTATTCACTGACGGGAGCACGACCACGACAAAATTCTGTAAACCAATATGTTTATCAAAATTGAACATGAAACAAGAAAGTTATATCTATACATTTGAGTGAATTGACTTAAAAAAACTTTGAAAAGCCATATGCACGTAACGGCAGTGAATTAAAAAAAATACAGGTGATTTAGGGGTTCAGATACACATAATTAAAGGTTTTCAGACATGTTTAAAATCACCCTGTATATGTAAACTTATTTAGACATTTTTGCTACCTTATTCCGAAGACTAATCTAATCTTCTTCAAATCAGAGCAATACCAAAACTGGTACCAATTTTCTTTCTCGTCGTGTCGTGTATTATACGTATTGCCCCTTACATTGGATTTAGGTCACTTTAGTCCTTTAAGCCTTGAAAAGGACAGGAAAGGGGATGTAATAGCTTTCAGATGCGCTACTTTGAACATCCATTTATTTGTCAGCATTTTAAACAAAATTTTCAATTTAGTTACTTAATAGCCAGTTTTAGCTAAGTATTTTCTGCAATGTGTTTTTGAATACCTATACGTAAGTTTATTTCTAGTCTACTATGCGCACGAAAGAGAAAAATGTTCTACAGATATCACCTATACCTTTTTATATTTGTAATGCTAAATTAAACCGTCAATTAGAAGTTTTGTGAAGACATGTATGATGCCCTGCTGTAATACTCCTTAAATGGTTAATAAACTGACTTGACAATTCAAATTTAAATGTAAAGTTTTACATCGGCAAAAGTATTTCGTGCAGAATTTAAATAACGCAGTTTAGTTAAAAAATTTTATATTTTCCTATGAAACCTATTCAAAGCGTAATAAGTAGTTATATTTACATAAAAAGAATATAAATTTTTATGAAAATGACAATGAAGGTTATGTGGTTCGAAACATCGATGTAAACCGAAGTCTTTGAGCTACACACGCGCAAATTCTGTTTTTTTGGTTGAATGGTATTCGTATTACAGTTAATCATAATAAACTATTTTTCAAAATTTCGTTTCAACGTTTCATTTCTTATAATACAAACAAAAAGCAGGTATAACTAAGTAATTTCCTTACAGTCTGTATACTTCTGTACACTTTATTGTCGCTGTGAGTTTCAACATGGCAAGAAGCAAGCTAAATATATTCACAAATGCATATATGTTTCCTGTATTCAAACTTACCACACTATTTACTAAAACATTGGAAATATTATGATAATTTACTTATAGTAGATTCCTCAAAAGTAATGTTATCATTGATAGAAGATATCTTGTTTAAAGGTTGATCAAATGTTTATAATCCGTAGGTCAATTAGATCGTAGGTTTGTTTGTACTCTTGTACAGAGATGAAGAAATTCTTACAAAATATTAGGAAATTTCTGATATTGCCCTGAATGAAAAGCGATTAATTTTGTGGTGCGGAAATCACTTCAAGTTGTAAATCCTTGCTAGGTAAATAGTAGTTGGTGTTATGGGCTAGTCTATCAAAAATGTAGCAGTAAATGCTTAGTTGCAAGTAATTTCTTCACAGGATGTACGAGGGTGGTTAACCATTTATTGTCCCTGATATAGAATCAAATGACTTAGACATTTCAAACAACTTTATTTCTTAACATAATGCCCTAGAAAGTTAACACACTTAGTATATCGAGGATGCAGAGCTTGAATGCCGTTACAAAAAAAAACTTTTTTCTGCACTGCAAACCACTTATTTGCTTAGCCATCGCCTCTTCATCGTCCGGAAAATGAGTTTCCGAAGACGTTCTCTTCATATGGAGAACAGTTGAAAGTCACTGTTGGCCAGATCTGGCGAATATGGGGTTATAAAATTTCAAATACACCATTGTGAATAGCAGCCATAGAAACGCAGTTTTTATGAGCGACAGCTTTGTCATGGTAGCAGTTTTACGTAATAGTCTCCCGTTATTGTGGTAAATAATCAACAGGAAGAACTCCCTCAACATCCCAAAATACCGTTGTCATTATCTTTCAGGCCGATGAAGTCACACGGAACTTTCGTGAGGGCGGCTAACCACGATGCCGCCATTTAATACTCTGCCGTTTTTACTCTGGATCAAAGTGCTGAACCCAAGTTTCATCTACAGTTACAAATCTTTCCAAAACTGCATCCAAATCCGTGTCCATTAATCTCACATTGCTTGCAGCAGTGAGAAACCTGACCCGTTTCTGATCAGGTGATAACATTTTAGGAATCCATTGTGCGCAGACTTTCTTCGCGCCCATTTCTTCGTGCACAATTTTCCCAACGCTTCCAACGAAAAAGCCACATATCTGAGCAATATATTTGATTGTAATTCTCCGATCACCCTGCGCGCAATTGGAAATCCCGGGACTAATTCTTAATTACATGATATGACGGGGTAGAATCACCCAACACTCCGGACAAATCATTATAAATTTCCTGCGGTAGTAAGTCCTTCTTCAAAAGGTATATTATTACAGCCCTTTTCTCGGATTTTTCCATTTCAACAAAATCACCAATACCACTGTAATATTAAATGTATAACTTTTATAAACAAGAAGATAGGCACCTGCACTTTGGTATATGCTATTGTTAGTACCTGAAGTTTCTAGAAATAATTATTCATTTGTTGGTCAATCTTCTATGTTATTGACAGTAATTGCTGAACCATCCTCCTATTTTGTCCTCTACAAACAGTAATAACTTTGGTGTAGGTTTGCCTGTGAACAAGACAGTTAATTGTCTTCAGAATATTTTTATAATGAAACGGAGATTCAGCCAAAAAGTGTAGCACAAAGCAGTAGTTAAATATTTGGCTGATACTTACCACATAATTTTAATCTTCCAAAGAAAACAATAACGATGAAATTATGCAAACAGAAAAACTAATAGAAGTTGTACTTAATTGTGATGGTGAAAAAATGAATTTCAGCGGAACATCATCAACATCTTTCCGTTATATGGTAGCAAATTCTTTAGAACGTTTAGATTTAAACAAAAGTTTTCTAGAATCAAATAAAAACGCAGCTAGTAGGTACATAAAGTAGAGAAATATTAATAACTTTTCTAAATTCCGGCATTTTCGTCTATCTGAGAAGACCCCATCGATCAAGGAAGTGTTCTGGGTCTCTTGTTCTACACTACATCATTTATATTGCAGATCTACTATTGAGTCAAAGAATAACATCTGAAACTTTTGCGACGGATACTGTCATTTTTGACTGTGGTACTACTTATAAATGGCAACCCACTACTTACAGAAGCACCTAAACATCATGTGCGGAAGAAAAAATAGAAAATCAGAATTATTGAAAATAAGTCTGCTTATGAAACCTTTACTGGCCAATCAATAGTGGTCACCGATCATCATAAGTAACTCTGACATTTTCTCAGTCCAAATAGTCAGATGCCCAGGGATGCGACTTTCTTGGAATAGTTACATATTGAAAAAAGGAAAACATATGAATATGTGTACTGGCTCTTAGGAAGACATTCACACTTATCAGTAGACAACAAACTGCTGCTTTACAGAGCTATAATCAAGTCTATTTGGACCTACATGGTTCAACCGTAGAAATGTTGCTGTTCTTCCAGCATTGCCACTCTGCAAAGATTCCAGTCTAAAACAGTTCAAGCAATAATTAGTACCCCGTGATATGTTTCCAATCGTACTTTTCATAAAAACTTATGGGTACCATAAATCAGAGAAGTAATAGGTCAATAAACCATCAAACATTAAAGAAAACTGAGAGTTTATTAGAATGAAATAGTCCATGTTTCAACCCGTACTATACAGAATATACCGTAACGACCTAAAAGAAAATACTCGTGTGTTATAGCAAATAAGCATAATAAAAATGTCACTTTAATATTGTATCACATATGTATATCATTAGATAAGAGATGGGGCCATTACTGGGCGTTATTCTCATCCTGCCATCTGTAAAGTGTTATACGACTAACTCCTAGATTGTTTCATGTAATTCCGATTGCCAATAGAAACATTAACAAGAAAAATTTTAAGTGGAATTATTTACTAAATGTGGCCATGTAAGGATCTAATTCCATAAAAGTAATACACTTTCTCTTTTTTTCAGGCATGTTTAGCGCTGCTGGGATGCCTGATTTTAGTTAGCGCAGCTCCCCAAGGTGGTGAACCCATTAAAATTGTAAGTCAAACCAGTGATGTCAGTCCAGATGGTGGTTACAGTTGGAGGTAATTAATACAGTAGTCATTTTTCCACACCTGTTTTACCTCTTCGCTTAGTCAGTACTGTTTTAGATTATATATTTATGTATGCGTGTTTCATATAAGAAACATCTAACTGAACAGTGTCAAAGTAACGTATTCGTAACCCCAATGCACTTTAATTAACCAGCATGAATAATGCAAGCTAGATGAAATCAGTAGATGAAATGCATCTATTAGTACCTTGTACTATCAGCCCCTTGGTCAGAAATTTTAATTTACAGTTGAAAGCAAAATATAAATACATTTTCAGAGAAGTTTTTCTATTTATTATTAAGTATAATAATCTACGGTGAGATGCTTCTGAAATATCAAATACACAGATTCGAAAATAATACCACTTCTACTTTTAATGTATTATAGGTAAATTGTAAGTAAAGTTATCTGAAACACTGTATAATATTGATGCAAAAAATGCAATTACGTGTGTCAATAATACTGCAGATTATTTAACCTACTGTGACATACGTTAAGTAATTAATTATCAGCAGATGAAGTACATTTATTAGTATCTTGTAGCATTAAGATTTGGCAAACTATTGTCACAAATATTTTATCCACGTTTGTAAGTGAATATTTAAATGAAATTTCAACAACCTTCTATTAAGCGTAATAATGTACCTGTGAATTGTCTCTTCTCATATGTAAAAATCACGAATTGGTATAATTCTCGAAAGAATAATTTGGTTAATACAAAATTAACAAACTCTAAATATAGAAACTATTTAGTAGATTTGAAAATAATTCCACTTCTACTTTTAAAGGTACTATAAACAAATTGTAGATATATAGAAGAAATTTTGTATAATACTGACGTCAAAACTGCAATTTCTTATGCTAATAACGCTGCAGTTTATTTAAGCTACCCTGGCCTGAGAGTGAAATAATTAATTATCAGCAGATGAAGTCCATCTGTTAGTAGTTTGCAGCGTTAAATTTAAGAAAGCTATTGTCACAAATTTTAATTTCCGTTTAAGGAAAATTTGAAATAATATTTTTAAAAATATTCTTTTATCATTTATAATATTTTACAGTGAATTTTTGATTTTAATATGTGCAATTTATTAATATCTCTGTGCATAATTGTTAAAGGATTAATTTGGTTGATACAAAATTAACAAACTTTAAATATACAAACCATTTAGTAGATTCTAAAATAATCGCACATCTATTTTGAAATGTTATAAAATAAAATTGCACATAACTGAAACATATTTTTGTAATACTGATATCATAAATGTAACTTAATAATCTGTCAATAGCACTGCAGATTATTTAACCTACCTTGGCATGAAAGTTAAATAATTAATTATAAGCAGATGAGGTACATCTATTAATAGCGTGCAGCATTAAGTTTTGGAAAGCTGTGGCCACAAACTTTAATTTTCGTTTTCAAAAGTTTTCAATGATATTTTAAAAAGTATTCATTTATTATTTATCGTGTCCGGCGAAAATCTCGAATCAAAAATCTCGAAAGTTGTGAAATATATTAGGGGACCTCGCTGGGGCAGTGCGAACAACCGCTGTCGCAGTGAAATGCGGCTCGATCGGCCGCGGGG
>JABXWE010067644.1:0-23221 GCA_014611495.1 Limonius californicus | reverse complement strand
AACTTCTAAAATTCCAGACATTTTTGTCTCGCAAACACACAAAATCCGAAAGCGTCACAACTTTAGAACAATGTAAACAACTGCAGACGACAGAACACACTACAACTTTAAATTTAAACTTCGGGAACATTCGCGAGGCAACGCCGGAAATTATCGGAAATTTACTGACAACAGCGCCCTCTAGGAACTATGGACATGTATTAAGTAACTGGTTCAAATAGCTCCATTTGACTGTCATAGGCCTGACTAACAGACACTAAGAATCAAAAATTACATATCTGTAACTGTCATGCGCATAACGTCCACTCATTTGTTTATCGCCAAGGCACACCATGCTACATGTGTGATTTGTATAATTATCGCTTATTGAGTTATAAAGGCTATTTCTAAACATTGTTTTATCTGTTGAATTGCAATATACTTCGTAAAATGCTCCCGTGTAAGATATTTAGCAATAGAAACCACAAAGGTATCAGAAAAAAAGAGACCTAAAAAAATATGCAATATTTTTGTCTGTGAGAGTGTAAGGTAAATCTTTATAAGTATATATTTAGTTTATTTTCTGATTGTATAAATAGATTCAAGTTCTACAATTATAAAAAAACATGGGGTGTCTATTAGGTAATAAGTAACTGGGAACTGCACCTTTATGGCTAATTATTGGTGAATGCTAATTGAACGTAATTAACAACCTTTAATGTAGTTTTTAAACAAAGAAAATAATATTTTTAAAATAAGCTATGGTTAAATTAAGATGAATTTGCAAAATACATGGAATTTCTTATTTTTTCTACATTGTAACATTTGTTCAAAGTTGCTGATTATTAGAGCAGTCACTCTACATATCATAATACAATCTAATTTCTACAAGTATAAAATCGGCGCGACAGTTGTTAGAAAAACAGTAAAAAAAAATTGTACATTTACAACCAAAATATGCAACAAATGTCACATTTGCATTATTTGATTTTTTAACCCTAGTTTGGAACACATTTAAGTCCTGCTGTAGTGTTCAAAAAACACTGAGCAGGTAGTTATTTTAGTATTTGATTATCTACATATAGCATCTGAAATCTCTCATGAGCAAATTCAATACTTTTGTATAGTGAGAGGGACATTGACACAGCCTGTATCTAAAAATTTGTAAAATGATTTTGGAACCGATATATTCACTGGTATTATTGACAAATGTTAAATTTGTTTCAGGTCAAATCCTCGCATTTGATAACACCAGGCTGCTACATGGTCGTACAAGTTATGAAGACACAGCTGATGTTCAACGATTTCTGATTGGAATTTATATTGATTGGGACGAAATATATTCAAAAATTAGAGTGCTGAAAAAGAGTTTAAAAAAATAATTTAATTCTTAAACGTACAATTGTTTATCTTATTAACTACGCAAAAAATTAAACTTTATTTTGTACATGGCAATTTGTATCACAGGAGCATTCCTGAATCTTTATTAAATTGTTAAAAAATATGTAACATTATTTAAAAGCAAGCAGTTTTGACACATTAAAGTAACAAAATATAAATTCACCATTGTACTTTACAATTTTGCTCTTGTAAGGCATACATAATTTTAGCTTAGCATTAATTTTTATATGTAAACTATGAGTAATATTAAAACCAATTATAACTAAACATATTTTTGATTCATTAACAGAATCATTATCACCTAGTCTTATTTCTTCTAAATTATTATATTCAGCTTGGACTGCAGAATTGTCCAAACTTCTAGTATTAGCTGACTCACTTTGACCTTTAATTAGTTCACATTCCACTACTGTAATTGAAAATTCCATCCAAAATTTATTAATTTTAAGAATCAAACTTGGACTTTCATCAGTTGCACTAAAAACTTGTCCCTTTGTTTTTTTTAAGTACAATTCATGTCTCCAAATGGCAAAATCAGTCTTTTGTTTATGTAAGGCTTTTTGGAGCTGATCGGCAAGCCCATTTTTCTTGTACCGTTTCTTCTTTTTTGGTGGTACTTCATGGTACAATGGTTCCACACTGGAAGATTTAGTGCTTGATGTTTCGGTCATTTCTGTAATCGTTTTGATTTCATTTGATGTGCTTGAAAAACTTGTGTTGATTACGGAATTTAAAGAAGTTTTAATGTCAGATATTCGAGGCGAGACAGCATCACATATTTCTTGAGAAATTGGTGTTTGAATCAATTCTGCATTAGGTGTAACTTCTGAACATTCTTGACTGTGAAATGGGTCTATGGTGTAATTTAAATTATTGTTATAACTTTGCTCTGATATTATACTAAATGTAGTGCGTTGAGAAGTAGTAGGCGAGTCGCTTTCAATTACTGGGTGTGATGATTTTGTTGGTTCATCACTGCATATACTTTTCTCAGGCGTTTTATTTAATTTTACTTCCATAAAACTAGGAGATATGTTTTGAATAACTGTATCTAATTGATGTGCTAAATGTAAATGATTTAATTTCGAAGTATGCTGAAGCTGTTGCATATAATTACACTGTTTTCTTGCCTTGGCACTTAATACCTTAAATACTGGTACTGGTTGCTGAAGGGAACATGTTTGAAATAATTCTTGGCTTAACTCATATGCCTCACTTTTGACAGCTTTCCTAATTTTACTTAATCTTTTTCCAATAACTGGAGAAGTTCTTTGTTTACCAATAATTGGAGAGGTTCTTGATTTTTGAATAGATGGGTACTCCATAACACCTAAAACAGGGGACACTTCACCTAATTTTAATGTACCAATAATTGGCGATTCTTCAAAAGTATGATTGCTCGAAATAGACGGCTTCTCCTCTTGAAGACAAGTGGTTATGCAGGTGAACTGGGAACAAATATTCAAAGAATTGTCATCTGGAGTACTGTTATATTTCCAAGACGAATGGCCCATTTTAATCCATGTATTTAACAAAATGTTATTTTCAGAGTGGTGATTACTTTTCAATTTTTTTGTAGCTGTGGCGTCCTCTGAAGTGGAGCTACTCCAAGAAATGTCTAAATTCTTGGCGAAATCTTCACAACCACCAAAAGAACGTTTTTTAGCGGTCATATTCTTAAAGTTAGGTTAATATAACTTTCAAATTGTGAGGTTATGTGTAAAATTTGTACCGCGGAGTTTTCATTTGAATGTTATTATTTTAAATAATTCCCATTACTTAAAATTCCATAATTTAAACCGTCATAATACAATTGCCAAACTTGACAAATGAATAGATTTAAATTTTAAATCAAATAGTTAAATCCAGTATCAAGACAAATATAATATGACTATTTACGTGGGAATAAAGAGAATAACATAATTAATTCAAGTTCTTAAAAAACCAAAACTAGCAAATCAAAACAGAATCAGAGAAGAATTTAAGTTCAGAACCAAAGGTTAAAAGTCCTGGACCATAACAAATAGGATGTGGTGCCATCTACAAACAGGTAGGTAGATATTAATTTATCGTAAAAAGTTATCTAATTCATAATAACTACCAAAACTAGTTTTTGCAAACTTTAAGGGCCCCATGCCCTTCTCACAGGGAATATTATGTACTACAGAGTAGAAAAATTGTAGACATTACTTATTTCATAAAAAGTACCATTCGCATAATATTTTAGCGATAAAAATACTATTATAAAAAAATATTAAACTGGTATACAGAAACGAAGTAAAGGAAGTAGTATATGAAAATCTCCCGCTTTTTCTGATATTAATTTTCTAATTCTACAAAGTTTGAATATTATTCATGCTATCTAATAGAAGATGGGGTAGTATTTGTAATTTCCATACTAATACATTTGCCTGTTTTTTTGGGGTAAGTGTGTTTTGTCACAGTGATACTTGCATTGCTCATAAGTCATAATACATAATACATAAAATTAATTGTGGGGTAAGATTTTACCGACTGCAATGTTTGAACATTTTCTGAGAACTTCGTTCTTTCAATTTAACGTAAAAAAAAAACATTTAACACATTTATCATTTCTGTTCATCTAGTGGTTAGTGCATTTGCTTTTAGATCCAAGGGACGCCGGATCGAACCTGGCTGAGGTCGGGGAGATTTTTCTAGCGGGGAAAAATCTGAAAATGCGCTTTCTGTTGGATAACAAGTAAAGCCGTAGGTCCGGTGCCACTGCGATGTGTGACACGTTAAGAATCACTATTGGAGTTGGAACTACCCCAGATAGGTAAAATTCTTAGTTAGGGTGTACAATGGGTCAAATGTGATCTATGTGCATAGAGATGTTTAGAAAACCACGTCCTAGATCTAGCTCTTTCAAATCAATCAATCAATCAAATCCAAAAACAAAGCAATCTCTGGATGGCTCTCTAATATACGAAAACAGAAAATAAAATGACCGATATCGATGAGCTTGCATATGTAAAAAAAATGAGGTAGGTACTAAGGCTCTAAGCAGGATAAAAGAACTTGCAAAGTTGCTCACACCTGTCTATTGTTGAGCTATTATTTGGATAATCCCATGCCTTCCTGGAGTTCGCCGAATGCCCAAAACGTCGACACTATTTTTCGGCTTTCCAAAACGCCGACGAGGTCCAAAATGCCGGCTGCCGAACGACGACCATTTTCGACTAAGGGCAGAACACCGGCTGGTGTTACACGACACCACAGAGATTGATAACAAAGCGTCAAAGCCGAAAACGGCCGAACCGTGCGTGTCCCTTAATATTATCTACTGTTTTGCAATGAACATTTCAATCAGATCAAAACGCCGAAACGAGATCATGATCAAATACCGACAGAAGAATGTGACTGAAACGCCGAACTCTCGTACCGCAACCAAAATTTTTAATAATGTGCATTCAAAATCAAATTGTCTGGTAGGATAGAAGAAAAAGATTAATATTTTAGCTGCAAATTCGTCCTTGGTGTTGTAATTTCTTCCTTTGCTAGCATGTTTGCAAAACAACTATCTAGCTCAAACATCTAGCTAAGCTAATATACTTCGTGAATATTATAATCACAATGCTTTCATATCTGTCCATATGTGTATAAACCAAAGTAGAAGGAAGCTAAATGAACAAAACAGCGCTTCACGCAAATTACTATAAACGGTACCCAGCAGGGTTTTTAAGCCCGTCTATCAGTTGTAATTCAGATATCTACTGTTTCTTACCAAGAGCACCACACACTGTAATATTTATATCAATACCCTATCGCTTTACTGCAGTATTATACACATGATAGATATTAACACGTTGTTACCCAAAGCTTGCGTTAAAAAAAAATACCAAACACAAACATCTAGCTAAGCTAATATATTTCGTGAATATTATAATCACAATGCTTTCATATCTATCCATATCTACAAGGTCGGACAAATATATAACGGGATTGATCAAATACAAAGCACATGAGGTAGCCATAGGTGAAAATACCTCTAGCGTCCTTCGAAGTAATCTCCCTCGACTTCTACGCACCGTTGACATCGACGATACAAGTCGCGGAAAGACTGCTTAAACTTGTCGCGAGGAAGCGCGATTAGTTCGGCGGTAACATTCCGTTGAATGTCTTCCATGTCGTCAAAGCGCCTTCCCTTGAGGGTCAATTTCAGCTGAGGAAACAGCATGAAGGCCGCTGGAGACAGATCCGGCGAATAGGGAGAATGTTCTAAGACAGGGATATTTCTTGTCGCCAAAAACGTCTTCACAATTGTCGTATAAAAGATGCCACTTGCCGGAGGCTGTCAAATGCGGTCGCACACGTCGAATGCGTTTTAGTAAACGCGTCGTGAGACCCTTGTAGTACAGGCTAGTGACGGTGACACCCGGTGGCACAAATTCTTTGGGAATGATGTTTTGACTGTCGAAGAAAGTGATCAGCATGGTCTTCACTTTCGATTTTTGGAGACAGAATTTCTTTGGCCTGGGAGACGTCTTCGATCGCCTTTCCATGCTTTGTCTCTTGCTTTCTGGATCGTACTGGAAGCACCAGTAACAATTGAATCCAGAAAATTTGGGTCACTGTTGGCTGTTGCAATGAAGTCGCGGGAGGTGTCCACTCGATGCGTTTTTTGCTCAGCGGTCAAATTGTGCGGGACAAATTTGACACAGACTTCCTTCCTTTTCTTCAAATCCTTCTCCAAAGTGGTTCTAATGGTTTCACGGCTAATACTCAGCTCCTGCTCCGTCATTCGCAGTGTCAGTCGTCGATCAGCCGCCACAACTTGTCGGACTTTTTTTTATCGTTACGGGGTTTTTCGTTGTGATCGGACGACCCGGCTTCTGACCATCGTAGAGGTGCTACCGACCTTCACGAAATCTGACAAACCACTCGAGAACGCGAGTACGGGACATGGCCTCATCGCCGTACACAGTTTTCAACATCTCGAATGTCTCCGTGGCCGTTTCCCCCAATTTGAAACAAAACTTAATGTTCGCTCTTTGCTCCATGTTTGACTTGTGTCACATGTGACAGCTGCACTAACTTGTTCATTCGCATACACAACCTACCACGCAAGTTCTGACAGGATGCCGTTTTAGCTATGTGTAGACGAAAGTTCCAGCTACAATTTGGATATGATTTGGAAACAGTCAGTTTTTTATAGCGTCCGCAGTAGTGTCAATAACGTTTCATATTTGTCCGACCTTGTATGTTATTAATTAGTTAACTACGAGGTAGAAGGAAGTTGTTGCAAGACCACCGCGCCACTGTAATGTTTACGTCAACCCTCGATCTAAATGAAGCATTATGTAGTGAAATAATGCTATATTAGGTAATGATTACCAGTGTTATTTGTGGGCATTTAGTTATAAGACTAAGGAAAAATTTATAACACCTGTAAAGCGTTTAGCAAACAGCTTGTATTAAATTTCACTATTTTCAAAAACAAAACAAAAATTATTCTAAATTACACATTGAGATGCAGAGGCGAAATTAAAAGCTATGCTCTGTATTTGTAAGAAGACTAAGAAAGTGGGCTCTATATTCCAGCAAAACAAACCGCAAAAACACCACAAACATATGATTCTTGACGACTTAAAATTTTAATGATCAGTTTTCCTACATTTACAATCACTTTCAGCTCTGCTCAATACTTCTGCGTATGGGAAAGTTTTGAGTCTATTCATGTCACTGGCTAATTGTTAATTATAAAAGTTGTGTTTTGCAATATTTGCTTAACTGTACAAGTTGGACATTTGTTGGACACTGGAAATGAGAAGTCCGAAATACTTTCCCGCTGAATACTACGTTGGTGTAAGTATACAAACTACACGCAGCGACATTCCTCGATGTCAGTCAAGCATTTGACAAAGTACGGCATCAAGGATTACTCTTCAAGCTGAAAAGAAAATTACCCAACTCCATGTTCACCCTTCTTAAATCATTCCTAGGCGAAAGACACTTTAGAGTAAGATATGAAACAGAAGTCACCAAATCGCATCCAATTTCATCAGGGGTTCCTCAAGGGAGTATCCTTGGACCAATCTTATACTTACTCTTTATAGCAGGCAAACAAATGCAAACGTAACTATATCTACACTCGCAGACGACACTGCGGTGCTTGCCACAAATAAATGTCCCATCATAGCAACTACGCTTTGCAGCGAAACTTAAATGAAATAGAGCAATGGGCAAAAAATGGCACATCAAAATGAATAAAGAGAGATATCTATCCATATGGTCTTAGGCAAATAAACATTTATTTGCCTATGACCCTGTATATTAGCGGACGCCAAACTGTATCAGTATTATACGGATGCAATTTGCTGCCACAGATGAATATACAAGGTGTTTCTGAATAACATGCTAATATTTAAGGAGGTTATTCTTGGGTCCATTTTGAGAAAAAAGTTCATATGAACATATGTCCTAAAGGTCTCAACTTTTGAACTACAGGGTGCTAAAGTTAAAAAAAAAATTTTTTTTGTTGCTATGACCCCAGATATTTTTGTGAAACGTAGTACGCATCTTCTATGCATCAAAAGGCATTTTCTGCTGTACAACATAATTTTTTATTCTTGCCAGTTGCGTTCGTGCGGGATTTGCATTGAATCATTTTAAAGAGAAAAGTGATACGCCACTGCTTTTTCTTAAATCTGATTTAATTTATTTCTTTGTGCGTTCAGTGTAATTTTGTGTTAGCATTCGAAAATGTATTTAGATTACTTTAATTTCATAATTTTAACCTTTAAAAATTATTCTCTTGAAAAAATTATTGTTTAAAGTTACATAAATTGTTTTTTCTCGTAAGTGGCCTAGCGAGATGCAAATGAATGAATTTTATTTTTTAATGCAAAAACCGTACCTCAAACAAAAGAAAATCAAGAGACCAGATTTGCTCAGAAAGGAATGAGGATTTCAAAAATAATTTTTACTTTAAGAAAAAGCAGTAGCGTATCACTTTTCTCTTTAAAATGATTGAATGCAAATCCCGCACGAACGCAACTGGGAAGAATAAAAAATTGTGTTGTACAGCAGAAAATGCCTTTTGATGCATAGAAGATGTGTACTACGTTTCACAAAAATATCTAGAGCACAAAATTTTGTTTGTTCAAATCCATATACAGGGTGATTATAAACATGTCCGAAAAATTTTAACCACGTACAGATGAGGTTATCTAACCTCTAAATCATCTAGTAATTTTTTTCTAAATCCGGCACGGTTGCGAGATTATGAGACCCAAGGTTACAATTCATTAATATGTAAATAACTTTTTTTGGTCTAATTGTGAGAAACTCTATCGTTTTAGAGAGATAAGAGTCCAAGCTTAAATCTAGTCTTTCTCATATCTGGGTTAGAATTCAATTGCATATTTTTTGTGACTGGAAATTAAGCTTGGACCGTTAGCCTTCCAAAATGAGGGAGTTTATCAAAATGCGACAAGAACAAAAAGTTATTTATATTTTAGTGAATTGATGTAACTTGGAAACACCCTATCCCCGCAATGGTGCCGAATTTAAACAAAATTGACTTGGTGATTTAGATGTTAAATAAACTCAGCTAAACGTGGTTAAAGATTTTCGCACATGTTTAGAATCAACCTACATATATAATGTGGTAGTGGAATAGCAAAACAATGATTTTGACAACTGTAACAAAATTTTATCAATTCTAGCGTCTAAGGATAAACGGCGTTTAATATAATATAATATGCTGATCGATTATGCCAATTCAAATTTAGGAACCAAGTAAAGGGTTGCATAACTTGAAAATTTACTGCTGAAATGTAGAAATCTACAAACAAATAACCAGATATGTTTTATCCTATGTTAACTACTCAAATATAGATCGCAACAGGATTGGCATTTAGCAGTCGTGGTCGCATGATATTAAGCACTTCAACATTTAGTATAATTTATTTAATGTAGTTATTATACTTATTACAAAACCACTGGTATTCTCAAGTCAGCTTTACAGAATTATTAATTTGTTGTATTTTATGGCCAAACATATAAAGGCTAAAGAGATGCATTTCTGTGTGTTATCTACTTCAAATTAATGCAATGCAGAGCTGACTTAAATCACGATTAAAAAGTGAGTTATAAACTACGTTTTAAAAAAGCTGTGGTAAGTTCTATGATGGCCCTGAAAACCGTAGAGTAAACAACTATAATAAAGGAACAACAGGAGGTAATAAAAATTATAACTTGAAATAGTGAAACATGACTTTGTTACAATGACTATTTAAAATTATTAATACTTGTCTATAAATATTTGTTAAATAATACAAAAAAAGTTAGAGAAATAATTGGTTTACGTCTAAAAGTTATTATTTTCTTTTCTTTTGATTGCAAGTAATGGGCTGGTTCACTAGTTTACAATTTACACGTATTGATAATTTGGTTCGACTTTTATTTCAATTCAACATTTTTTGAGACTGTTATATAAGCAAATTAGTACGAAATACCTGAAAACCTTTTATGTTAAAAATTGTGGTCGGAAGTACTTTAGTTACAAACATACTAAATTCAAAAAATAATTGAAAATCCACCGATCAAAATAAGTTTCGACACAATGTAATATCTACGTAGGCAAAATTTCTTCGAATATTCAGTAACCGTCCTCCAGTAAAATTAGGAAACTTAAGGATATCGTGTATGCTTGGATTCCTGTAAATAAGGATGCAAATGTTGATAGGGATGTGCATGTGCGATTCCACAGTTGTATAAATTGAGCATGTCCGTATAAGCTAAATGGTGAGATTCTGATTTCGAACTGAGGTTTTCCACTCTCGTGCCAATTTGTGTTCTTAAGGTACCATCTGCTTGTGATCCATAAGCCATATTAAATAAAGCCTCAGGGTCGCACACAAATTTATATACATATCGTTCACCTAAAACCAATTTTTTTATAGATATCTAGATATAGTTGAGTTTATTTAGTCTTATAATATGCCCATTCTAAATTTGCAGTGTTTGATGCATTATACTGCAGCGTTTCCCAAATTGTGGAGCGTACCTCCCGGAGGTGACGTGAGAGTCCTCAAAGGCGGCGCAGCATAAAAACAGTAGAACGGAAATTAGTATATTGAAACTTATTCAAAATATCTTAATTAAATACTTAATCTTTAGCATATTATTTGTTTTACAAAAGATTGCATATATAATGTACTTACGAATACAATCTAAAACTACATAAAACTTACTAACAGTTGATTTAGTGACTGTTTTGAACTGCATAACTTGTTGAAGTTTGGTTCTAAGTGAATAACCGCTACCCTTAGTTCACGTCCGATGTTGAGCCACTTTCTGTATTTCGATTTTATACTAGCTACTGCAGAGAAACCAACTTCAGAAAAATAAGATGTAGAAAATGGTAATATAATCTGCATAGCTCTCTTAAATAACGCTGGAAATTCCTCTTACGAGTTAATCCAAAACTCGACAAAGGTTGTCGACGAAAATTGTCTTTTCTTCTCTGTATTTGACGTTAAATCAATCAATTGTTCCTCTTCTTCCAACGATGCATCTGTAGGTGTAACTTCAAACGGGTTTATTATCTACTCGTATTTGGTGAGAGGGCTATCATTTTCAAAGAACTGTAGTTTAAAAGTTTTAGATAACATTTTCAAATGATGTTCTATGCATCCAAAAATGCCACATACATTTGTATGGGTTGGCTTGTTATCGTTAATAAATATTATTAAATTAATAAACGTTTCTGTGTCTTCATTCGTTATTTTGTTTGACAAAAGTTCTAATTTTCGCGAAAAGACGTTAATTTTATCTGATAGTAATATATGAAAATTATTTCCTTGCAACTGGGTATTTAAAATATTTAATATTTCGGAAATGTCTGTCAAGTATGCCGGTTTCATATTGTAAAGGTCCGCCAAGAAAATACTCGGCAGCTTTGTGATTTTCTCCTTCCAAAAACGTATAAATTTCCTACCTAAGCTCAAAAACCCGTTATACAACTTTACCACATGATAACCACCGAGATTTGCAATAAAACAATAATGCTGAATGGTCAGCGCCCATATCATGACACATTGAAGAAAATAATCTTGACTTTAAAGGCCTTATTTTTATATACATATTACAACAGAAATTACAAGGGTAATGCCAAATGAAGTTCTGGGCTGATTTTCTTCGAAGCGAGTGATTTTCTCTGTATCATGCAAAAGGTGCCAAGTAGCATTTGGATTCCTTTTGCGGATGCGTGCTCGTAGACCATTATATTTTCCTGCCATCGCCGGTGCCTTATAAGTACAAACATCAACACAGTTTTCCCACTTCTGGCAATAGTTTACTGTATAATTATCAGTCATTTGAAATAGATCCGCATCTGTAGTTCTTTTCTGAATTTCTTTGAAGAAAAATAAGTCCTCGCCTATAGATGCATTATCGCAGTAACGTGCATCTTTGATAATATCCGTTGTCTCGTCTAGCTGAATAGCAAATACTTTGTAAGTTTCGCAAGAAGCTGCTCCTACAGATCCTCTGACGTATCATCATATTTTCTAAATCTCTTTAGCATAATTATCTCCAAGCATTGTTGCGACGATATCAACAGCAGCAGGAAGAATAAGATTTTCCGCAGTAGTGTGAGGTATGCGATATGCAACTTTATAAGATACCAGCAGAGCTTTTGGAGGCAACGAGAAAACTTTATTAAAGGCTAATTTCTGATTACTAAAATCTTTCAATCTCTTCAAAACTGAAATACTCCTCACAATATTTCCTAATTCTTGCTTTGCTACTGTAGGCAGCATGTTTATCTGCAGACGCAAATGTACTTGCACCCTCAAAATTACGTTTAGACCCGGTTCAAATGTTTCCATACTTGAAAAATATTTGTGAAAACAATCACTCAGATGCATCAGAACACAAAAGAAATATTACGCGTCTACTCGCGGCTACGCTTATTATTAAACTAACCTAACTGAACATGCATCATGGTTTAATACGTTCTATCCCCACTGTCACAATTTCTGAACCATTCTACAGCGCTCGGTAAAGATCGAGATTCCGGCTTGCTAGAAAGGGGCGCGCGTATGTTAACATATTCAAAAACGAGGCCGCGAATTCTAAAGTTAGGAAACGCTGCATTACAGACATTCAGATTTACAATCAAAACAATGTTAAGTAGTTTTTGATTGTTTAAATTTGTCTTATACGTGTTTGCACTTTGTATTTACTTTAAGGCAACAAATAGAAGAAAAAGGTGGGATATTTTCTAAGAATTCATCGAATAAGGCCCTTTTGTGAGTGACGTTTGCTTACAGTAACCAGTATGTAATGAAATCAACAAAATCAAGGAAACAGTTACTAAAAATATATACCGGTGTAGATCAACAGTTGATCTATCCCCGATATTTCTTTCTAATAAATAGTTAACAGTAACAATCGTACTTATGCAAAAATTACACGCGTTTACAGCTTGACTGGTTTAACTTGCTGGTAGGACCTGCGCGGCGCTAGAGAGAGTGGGCACTAGGAGGAACAGAGACGAATACAATGTATATGGGCAGTTGGCATTCTGGACACTCAGTAAAAAGAAAACGCGCTTACGTTTCCTTGCTTTAATTTTACATTGAAACTCCATTGCTCGTACTTTTCACTGGACTGTACAGCGATGTTGACTGCTACAAACACACGATGAAATATTCTCCAGACTTCCCCCACCACTTTCGTGGTAGTGGTGGTAGTGCGTAATGTTCACTCACAAGCAAGGTTAAATTCGGCAAGCTGTAAGCGTGGTTAATATAAATAATACAAGCATATGCATTACATATAGCCGTACTGGATGTATCTTTTTATTATAAACTATCTCTTGTTTAGTCAATACATGAATTTTACATATAAAAAAATATATAAATCTCGCCAAATAAAGAAAGTTACACTCGTGTACATTTTGTATAAGTAGGGCTGTTACTGAGGAGAAGTATTAAAAGTAACATTTGCTATGTATCCACAGAAATCTTGAGAAGTCAATGATATAACACCGGAGAAACAAAGGCCCTACTTAAAAGATAGAAGTCAGAAGATTAACAAATCATAGTGAATGAATTACGATAGCCAACCGAGATGATGTATGAATAAGAGAAATAAAACGAGAATATTGGAAGAAATTTAATAAAGACATCGACTACGATCTCGACTACGCTTAAAAAAATTGGGAAAGATTTTAACAAAGATGAAAAAATCTTTAAATATATACAAACTTTAAATCCAGTTGACTTTAACATTATGTTATTAAGTACCCTGTAAATATTAAAATATTCTGAGAATGAACAGATTGTTAAAATGACGTGAATCTAATTTCTTCTAGTTTAAAAGATATTCTTGGAAATAGCTCTTTGATTTTGTTTAAATTTTGTCATCTATGTGACAGAAGAGTGCAAGATCTATAAAATTATTGTTTACTTATTAATGAAGCTCATTTGTGAAGCCTTCTCAATTATTGAACATTTTTTATTTTAAAGCCTCGTTACTAACAAATCGTTAATTCAATTCACATCAATTTTGAGTAACTTTGATAGCCCTTTTACATTTGAACCAACACACACTAATCTTTTCTTAGAGTAAACACTTGTAAAAATCGTATGTAAAGTTTTAAATAATATATTTTTCAAGACTTTTATGATTTTTAACTGGCAAGACCAACAAAGCTGCTCGTTGTTGGCAAAATTGGTCTCCGAGATCTTCTATAAATTTTCCAACATTTTAAAATATTGACTGTTACATGCTTATGAGTGCAGCAGAAATATGAAAATTGTATATGAGTATACTTACTACGAGCATATAAGTGAGTTGAATAGAATTTATTAT
Organism: Limonius californicus; assembly: GCA_014611495.1. Taxonomy (NCBI): domain Eukaryota; kingdom Metazoa; phylum Arthropoda; class Insecta; order Coleoptera; family Elateridae; genus Limonius; species Limonius californicus. Next base: position 8,995 of record JABXWE010067644.1, on the reverse strand, counting down.
GATTTAAGGAAATTAATAAATAGTAAGTGGGGAATAGTTTAAAGCATTTCTATAATCTTGTATATTCTTGTATAGACCGTCTAATTTCAACATTTTTGCCTGGGTGAAAGATATTTATTATTTATAGTTTGGAAATATTATCTGTTAGTAAACTTTCATTACTAAACAAGGTACTCCCTAATCTCGGGTGTGCCATATTTTATATTTGCTAATAATTTCGTACAATGAAGTCGGTGACCGGACAGAAGAGAACATGAAAAAACAGAACTTGAAAAATCAAAACACGAATTAATAGAACATGAAAACAAAGAGCAGCGACAGAAGAGAACACTGAAAATACAGAACAGAGAAAAAAGAGAACACCGAAATAAAAGAACCTTGACAAAACAGAACTCTGAACAATGAGAACAACGGGAAAAATTAAAACATACATCTAAATGTCATCACTGTAATTAATAAATATATAGGTATACATAATATAAAATTCGCCGCCGAAACCATTAACGGTACGAGGAGCAATATTTACCTGTAGAAAGTTAAATAAATAATAATAATAATAATCAATAAGTTTCTCATAAAAATTACAAACGAAAGGACTAGAGAAGGATAGAAATATGAAATCACGTCTTTAAGTTTGTATACGATTAGCATTTCTACTTTAATTTAATTTTTTGTTTTAATTTTGCCTGTTCTCATTGTTCAGAGTTCTGCTTTGTCAAGGTTCTTTTATTTCAGTGTTCTCTATTTTCTCTGTTGTGTTTTTCGTTGTTCTCTTTTTCCATTTTTCTGTGTTTTCAGTGTCCTCTTCCTTCGCTGTTCTCTATTTTCATGTTCTGTTAATTCGTGTTATGTTCTTTCATGTTCTGTTCTTTCATGTTCTGTTCTTTCATGTTCTATTTGTTCATGGAATCGATGAAGTCACATCCATCGTAATGAAGCTGTATTATAGTAAAATTTGTTTAATAACGTTTTGTTAGATCTAAATTGAATAATCAATTTGATTTGCTTACTTGCTTCAGTATGGTATAGTCAATAATAAAAAAGACAGTCGTGTGTTTCTATATTTCACAATAATCTTCATAGACATTATTATTGGTAGTATAAGAAAAACAGTTAAGTGTTTCGATCATTTTTAATTTTTGTACTGTATGTTTGACAACAAAGGGTACAACAAAATTATTTTTAGTTGAATACATAGCAAAGTTTAGCCTTTGAGCAGAATTTTTGTAAAATTCAAGTACCTATTATTACTAAAGCACGGATTTTATGCCATATTCTAAAATAGTCATATGGCAAAATAATGCTTTCGTATGTATCTGTATCTGATGAAATGCAATTAAATGGCATTGATTTCATTTTGCATATATTGCATGTTTCAACATCTTTGAGCATATATTTATATTAGTTGCATAATCGAGCACATTCAAACAATTTAGATAATTTTTTTGTCTCTTTTAGAAAGAACAGGAAGTTCCAGCTTAAAATCAGATACCTAACTAACGGAGGTCTTTTCTAAAGACCTTACAATTATAAAGAATCTCTATTGGAGACAAACAGCAACTGTACGTTTAGACGAAGATATAACAGAATCAATGGAAATCGATAGAGGTGTTCGACAAGGCTGTGTGCTCTCTCAAATTTTATTTAACTTGTATGCAGAGGTAGCTGTTCGAAACGCCTTAGAAGAACGACCAGAAGGAATAAAGATAAACGGACTTGTGTTCAACAATATCCGTTACGTAGACGATCCAGTTGTTTTTACTGACAATGAAATGGATTTGCAGATACTTATGGATAGGGTATATAACGAAAGTAAGGATATTGGTCTTAACATAAAACACACTCAAAACAAAGTGTATGTTGTTCAACAAATCGGACGACAATTTAAATATAAATCTTGAAGTTGATGGCAAAGCAATAGAAAACGTTGAAAAATATATATATTTAGGACTAGAAATGAATAACGAGTAGAAATAGCACGAGCAGGCTTCCTGAAGATGAAAAATATACTGTGTAATTTAAAGTTAGACGGTCAAACCAGGCTTAGAGTACTACAGTGTTACATATAACCATTATTACTATACAACTGCGAAACATGGACAATGAAGAAAGACTCAGAAAAGAGAATTCAAGCGTTTGAAATGTGGTCATATCGCAAAATGTTGAGAATACCGTGGACTGCCCGAGTAACCAATGATGAAGTTTTACAGAGACTGAATATAGAACTACCACGACTGGTAAACATTATAAAGAAACAGTATTTCGGCCACCTTATGAGACATAGACAATACGAAACCTTGAAAACATTACTTGAAGGAAAAGTAGTAGGAAAGAGAGGCCGTGGAAGAAAAAGAAAATCGTGGTTCAAGAACATCAAGGAATTGACCGGTCGCAACACACAAACATTATTTCATACCACCCAAAATAGACACGAATTCGCCATTATAGTTGCCGAACTCGTTTGAGATGGCACCGAAGAAGAAGAACAAACGGAGAATTTAGAAAATCTTTCTAAGAATTTCAATAATCCATGATTCTATTTTAAAATAACCAATTGCTATGTGAGTAAGTACACGTACTTAGTTTTAGTTTCATTCCTACTTTAGTGTAAACTAGTGGCTGAAAAATCATCGACATCATCGTGGAAAGTAGTAATTTTTGAGTGTTTTCTTTACAAAATTTTAAAGTGAAGTTGCTGTTCTGTGTGAAGATTCCGGAAAATTACAGTCTAGTTTCGTTGCGGTTCATACAATACCCGAAACTTTGTCCTTGTCTGAAAACAAAGTGTTTTGTAAAGGCTGCAGTAAAATGGTAATCAGTTTTTGTCGTTTTTCAAAATTAAGTATGTGCCTACATTACATGTTTTTACCACTGACACTTTTTAATTGTTACACATCGTATGTAACAAGAAATTTCAAACTAGTCAGCATGTGAACACTGCTATGCACAAAGTCAAAAATAAAGAGGAAGTCAGAAACCACAAATGCCACGACGTGAATCGTTTGCCACTAGTTAATAACCAAAAGGGTGAATTTGAAATTCATTTATGCAATGCGTTAGTCTGTTTAAAAATCCTTGCTTTAAATATTTTTGGAAACATTCACATGTACCCAACAAATCAGGTTGCAGGGAGACACTCCCTCACAAAACCGGGGGGGGGCAGGTCTATTTCAGGGATTAGCGACCCTGCCTATGCGAGCCTTTGTTTTCCCTCATTCCCAAACACAGAGGAAAATCAGGTCCAAATCCCGAAATCCTATCCATCCCATCCCTACCTACATCCTACCCCCTCGCCAACACGCACGGCATGCGTGGCGTTGTAAATGCCAAAAACCTTCCAAACCACCCGACAAAGGTACTCCTCGAAAAAATTATATTGTTGAAATTTATACGAGTACCATAAGTGAAATTTGTGATGTAATAGGAAGAATCTATTTTTATTTTACTGTAGATCAAACAACCGATGCTTGTGGACGCTCCATAGCTAATTTACTTATCGGTGTTATAAATTGTGACAAACCTAGCAAATCGAATCTTATTAGCTCTAAGGAACTTGATAAAACCAATAACGTAACAATATCTAGATTTGTAAATGAGGGCCTAGCAAAATTGTTTTTTCCAGAAGCTGGTCCTGCTGAAAAGGTAATATCAATGCTTTCTGATACTGCAACACACATGACCAATTCAGGGCAGAATCTAAAAATATTCTGTCCAAATTTAATTCATACAACTTGTTTGGCCCTTGGTATTAATAGAGTTGCAGAAGAAATTAGAGACCAGTTTCCCACTGTAAATGATGTAATTAATAAAGTGAAAAAGGAATGTTTAGAAGCACCCCTACCGGTGCAGATATATAAAGAAAAACTATCAAATACTCCACTACCTCCTCAACCGGTAATTACCAGATGCTCTTTTTTATACCGAGCACTTAGAAAAAATTAAAAATTTAATCTTAGATTTTGGAGATTCTTCGGCTGCAATTATAGATTTAAAAACTATATCGGATACCCCTCGACTTTCACAGCAGCTAACATTTGCATATGCATATATGTTAAAAAAATTTCCAACATCGATAACAACAGTTAAAGGCAATGTTACTCAAAAGTTAAATCACGTTTTTTGAATTTGAAAAGTGGGAAAGAGGGCTTTATTCATCCTGTATTAATTTCCGTCGTTATGGAAACAAATAGTAGGTAGTAAATTGAGTTGCCTACATTCAGGCGCTTCTTAAAGAATCTTTGAGAAGCTCTATCCCTGAAAGGAAACACTTTTGACCATACATTTATTAACAAAAAAATGTTTGTTTCCATGTATACTTTAAGCCCTAGAAGTTTGTCCCTGCAATTCATTAACACTGTATAGACAGAAAATATTTAATAGCAAAACTATAGAAAAAGTTAGATCGTCTAAAAATTTATGAATAAATATGAGATACTATGGAATACCATATAAAGAAGTAGTTTACCTGAGAAGGAAAGTAAAATCATTGGAGGATGTATAAGAGATACTGTTTAGATTAAATAACGATTGTAAGAGCAATGTACGTATATAAAGCGCAATCATTATTTTAAGGCCGAATCTTTCAGCCTTTGACTTAGGGATTATCTGTAACTGATAGGGGACACTCAGGTAGAACCAGCCAATGTATTCAAGTGAATTTTAAAATATTTACAAAATTTTACACATTTTTACAGAGTGATTTAAAATCGTACCCACATTTTTCGATAATTATTCAACCAGCTAAAATTTAAAAAACACAAGTTGTAAGGGGCCTTACCATTTTCGGAAATAATAAATTAAGCAAAGGAAATATTTATCAAAGAAGCTAATTAGCACGATTACGATTTTGGACTTTTGCGAATGAAACTTTTTGGGTCTTGGTAATGAATTTCCAATCCACCGCATGCTTTGACGTTTCGTTTCAAGATTGTACTGAAACTCCCACGCTTCATTATCGGTGACAATACAATTAAGAATATTTACGTGGTCGCGACGAGTTTGAACGATGTCTGCGCAGGATGCAACGTTTATCTGTTTTTATTCATCGGTACTTTCATCGCCTGCCCACCCTCTGTTGCTAAAACTCTGAATTATTATACGCAGGAAAATTTAGCGTAACACTGCAAATTTAGAATGGTATCGTACTAAAGTTATTGGTCACTGAAAAATTAGTCATACCTGCAACTTTTTGCATAATTCCTTTTTCATAATAATATCTCAATGATCGACTCAATTTGTCGTAGTTCATGGCAGGACGGTTCTTTTGAGCTCCCCAACGTCTTGCAACCTGGAATGACATTTGTAATATATAATTTATCTATGAAGTAAATTTGTAAAATTTTAGGATTATTAGTACTTCTTCGGGTTCGATCAGTTTGAATTCCATCCCTCTGCCAGTCCACGCTATGCAACCCGCACTAGCATCTGGAGCATCCAGAAGCGCTACCAAAAACTGCCACAGTTGTAAGGAACCACGACGCCCACTGGTGTTTTGGATGTTCCCACTTCTGTTTTCCGGAGTATCGCGAGCTTTCTCTTCTGAAGCTTTCTCCGGAGAAGCTGAAAAGAAATCCTAGTAAATCTTTGATTTTCTCGTGGTGAATGTGTTACCTGGATTTCCATGCATGCCTGTTGTCTGCTTCCACCCATTTTTGGTTGAATTTGGTATTAATTTGTTTCTTTCATATACAAATCTATTGTAAGTACCTTAAATAAAATAAAAGATTAGTTACTTTAACCGGGACAATGACTAAATGTAGCCATCTCTACAGGCTTAGAACGCGTCGTCGTTGAATTGATTGAGACTGACGTTTCTCTAACCGTAGCAGGTAGTATTATTAAAGCATAACATTATGATAATGCAGCTTAAGCCGAAGAGATGACTTCATTAGACACAATAGCGGAAGCTTGAAACTTCATAATAGTAATTGAAATCAAGACTAAGAAAACATTTATAAAATTAAGTTTAGCGATTTAAACAGAAATCAGCTTCTTCTTTAAGTATTGCTCTACTTGAATCAAAAACTAGCTCGAAGCGATCTATAGCAGGGCTTCTTGAAATTTTTATCATTAGCGACCCCATTGGATCAGATAAACTTCTTCACGACCCATCACTTAATATCATAAAAGCAATATACTGTTATGATAAATATATGAGTAGGCCATGGAGGTACCAATGCTGCACAGCAAGCAAGTATAAGAGCATACTTTATCTATGCATCTCTTTACTAGATAATTATGTATTTATAAATTTGTTAAATGTTTGTCTTATTGGAATATACTAGATGAATATGAAATGATTATTGATATGGAAAGGAAGGTGTTGACTTGCAAAGGTAAAGAGATTAAGTTATGTATAAAAGAAATAAACGAAGATTGTGGTGCTGAAGCAGAAGTAAATATTAATCAGATAGGGAGGGATATTATGGGGAAATATAATGATGATACTACGAAGAAATATAATAATGAAACTACGATGAAATATAATGATGATGCTACGATGAAATGTAATGGTGATACTTCGATGATATATAATAATGATACTAGGGGAAAATGTAATAATGATGTTACGAAAATATGTAATGATAATATAGGGGTTGGGCGCGACGTATTGAATACTGATATGAAATATAGAAAGATTGTAGAGGAAATGCTTCAGACACATTGTAAGTTGTTAGATGATGAGCCAGGAGGGGCAGTAGGTTATGTACATAGATTGCAAGTTAAAAATGAAGATTCGTTTCATTGTAAAAGTTACCCAGTTCCACATGCGTATAGGGAAAAGGTTAGAATACAGATTAATGAAATGTTAAAGAAAAAGATATTAGAGCCTTCGTCTACGAGATTAATAATTGTGGTAGTAAAGAAAAGTACTAATGAATTGAAGAGGAATTTATGTGGTCAACTATGGCTATACCATCCAGACTACGGAATACAATTTGTACTGCGCACAGGCGCATCGGATAATGTTATAGCTACAGAACAGGTTGTTTAGATAATAATGAGTAGATATGTGTTGTGTTAAGATGTTATGTTTTATATTGCTTATGTTAAAGTTTTGGAAGAGTATTCCGAGCGTGTGTTTCCGAAGAACACAGCTCGCAAACTCTTCGAGAGGGAGATGTTATGATAAATATATGAGTAGGCCATGGAGGTACCAATGCTGCACAGCAAGCAAGTATAAGAGCATACTTTATCTATGCATCTCTTTACTAGATAATTATGTATTTATAAATTTGTTAAATGTTTGTCTTATTGGAGGTGGCATTGGAAATCATTAGAATCGTATTAAGAACGTGAACGTATAACACGTGATAAGAAAGTGAACTCCAATAGGGTAAATATTATAAATTTGAGGGTTGTTAGGGATATAGATAAACAAGGGTTGGAAAATATTTTATTCAAGTTTTAATATTTGAATCGAGCGGAGGTGTGATCGGGCTTCACCCAGAAAATCACACCCGAGCAAACAAATTAATTTAAATTTACATACAAAGATTCATGTTTGGCAATTAACGTTTTGGTAAATGTAATATTTGTGTAATTATATGAAGTTATGGAATTGGTTGTTTTATTGAAGTAAATGAGAATATTCTGAAGGATAGAAACATAAAGGAAGCCACGAAACCCTGAGATAAGAAGTAAAAGCCGAGGTATTTTAGCAAGGTGTGAGAACTTTGATTTACAAGTTGCAAATCACTAGTACAATTTACCAAAAGGGACCGGTATATAGCAACTTTTTGACGCCTGCAACGTGGGGCTGTGATTATAATGGTGCTGGTGATTTAAAATATAACAACTTTTTGAACTGTTGGACGTTTGAGACGTGGGGTGGAAGCAAGCGTGTGTGAGAGGGAGAAAGTGTCACATACTTTCATTTTGACGTTTAGTTAAATATGGAAACGTCGGAAGATATAATAAGAACCAGGGAAGGTAGAAGAAGGGCTGAAAAGGAGAAGAGAGTGACAGAAGCAGACCAGGGAGTAGCAGTACCTGAGAGGGAAGCAGAGGTTCGTTCAGGTGATAGTAAGAAAGAAGCGGAGAAAGTGGATGTTTCAATGGCACAAATGATCGAGTTGTTAATGAAGAAAATGGACGAGAATAACGAAGTAATGAGTGACAAACTTGAAAAGATGGATGAAGGTAACAAAGTAATGTGTGACAAACTTGAAAAGATGGATGAAGGTAACAAAGTAATGTGTGACAAACTTGAAAAGATGGATGAAGGTAACAAAGTGATGAGTGACAAACTTGAAAAGATGGATGAAGGTAACAAAGTGATGAGTGACAAACTTGAAAAGATGGATGAAGGTAACCAAGTGATGAGTGACAAACTTGAAAAGATGGATGAAAATAACAAAGAAATGAGTAACGAATTTGCAGAAAGGTTAGATAGGAATGTCAATGAGATGAAGGAGTTAAAGGAGGAGATTCGTGAGAGTGTTAACCGAATGGAGGTTAGATTAAAGGAAGACTTACAGGAAAGAAGTGAAGAGCTCGAGGGAAAGGTTAAAGACTGTTTTAATAAATTGGAAGATACGAGCAGGGAAATGCAGGAGAAGATTGAGTACGTGCGTGAAAAGTTAGAAAAATCAAGTAAGGAGTACACGGATAAGGGGGTGTCGCATCTACGAGTGAAGATCAACGATTTGGAAGGCGTTGTTGAACAAGAGACGGCGAATGTCAAAGGGAAGCTCGAGTTATTGGAGAAACGAGTGACCAGAAACCACGGCGGTGCGGTGCCGAGCATGATGGGGTTTGCTCCTGTTCAAGAGGTGCCGAAGTTCGACCCAGATCAAGAAAAACATCCGCGGGCATTCATCGTGAGTCTTCGGAGGTATTTGAAGGGTCTTTAGATGCAGGTAGGCTGTAATTATGATGTGTGTTTAGAACAGAATGTTATACGACGGGCAATGTGTAATAAAGCAGTGACCTGGTTTTATACGGTGTCAGATGTATCTGACAATTTTGATAAATTTGAGGAATTATTTCTAAG
>JABXWE010067640.1:0-11902 GCA_014611495.1 Limonius californicus | reverse complement strand
GGGGGGGGGGGGTAGTAGTATGAAAAATACCAAAAGACTAGGCTACAAGAGCGCCTAGTTCATAGACGGGCTGTTATATTATGTTACATAAAAGTTTGTCTTTACATCTATTAAATAAGCCTACATAAAGTACTACGAACGTATGCTTCCACAAAATATTGTAAAAACTTGATTGAATTCTGCAGTATCCACAGTCACATGACTATTTTGATAGTTTTTTCATAGATCTCAGCATAATTGTGACCTATTTGGGCATGCTCGCAGACAGATTTCTTCACAGATCTGGTTCGTGTCATTCATGATTTGCATAATTTTGTACAAAATTCTACATCTTGTCATACTAGCTTTAGTCGCTGTTCGTTATCTTAAACAAGTAAAATTGTTAATAGGGTTTCGGCATTATTCTGCTTTTAAGAAGAGCAGCTTAGTCTTTATACTTGGATGGTATGCAATATAACTATGCTCACACCAGTGAATCATGAACAACATTGCTTTATACCCCAACAAACAAAATATAAAATAGGAAGCTGTGCTCATTGAGTAAGCTGTACCTATGGTTTTCTTAAAGCATCAAACTAAGTCAAGCTAATAATAGTTCTGGGTCAAACACATAAAAAGCATAACTAACAAGTTACTACACGAAAAACATTTTACATATAGCACTACTACGATCTAAACGTTTATAAAAATAGTATTTTTGGATTATTCTTCCTATATTTTGTATGCAATTGTATTTGTCAATATCTGTTTAGTTACACGTTGTGGTTAAAGTACTAGCTGCCTTCTCCAATAAATTATGTTCATGGTTATTCCGTTTTAATGCATGGAGGGTTGGTGGTCCGATGGTCATTCGACCTCACCTCGGCCTGGTTGATCGAGCGTGGTAGATAGTCATCTCTGAATTGCACTTTGGACGGTGACCTATAGGAGCCCGATTCTCACTATCTTCCTTGTGTGCATGTACGGTGACTGGTGTTACTTTGGTGTACAGAATGACATGGGTAAGCCCGCTAGTAACATTCGATTACCTGGACACGTTGCAGGTTAGGTACGTCAGACAATATCTACTAAGGGAACCTTGTCACGGTCACACCACCCCGAACTAGCATAAGCAGAGACGGTTCTGTGGTGATGCCGAAAGTGAATTATTACATGCTACGTGGGACTTCATGGAGGGACCCCCAACCCCCTTCAAGTATGAAATGTAGAAACTGCAATGCTAATGTAGTAATGTATTGTTGTTCGTGTGTTCTACGTTTTGCTGACATTTGCTGAAATGGTGCTTGACTGTTTATGTGTTTACGAATACACCGCGTACATGTTCGAAGTTGTAAGATCTCGAGCTCCGAAGAAGGTAGCCTTGATGAGTACATATAACAAATTCTGAGACCGATCGATGAGTGCTGAGTTAATTCTTACTGGTAGTTTGGTATAAATTCCCACACCTCGGCCTCGGCAAAAATGGCCTTTCTTACACTTTCAAAATAGTTATTCCTATAACTTATTTCAATTAAAAAAATCGGAACTTACTTTAACAAATTGCTGAACGCACTTAGCAGGTTATGCAGCTGCACGTTAGTGTTCCCTTTGCAACATTTAAAGCTCAGGATTTATTTAGTTCAGAAAATAAAAGAAATTGTAACCAATAAATACTGCTTTGACATCGAAACATGATTAAAAATATATTATTTACGGAGAGAGACATTGCTTCTTTCTTAAGGCCCCACGTTAGCCATCATCTTCAGTTCAGTAACTTGATGTACTTAATCCCGAAAACAAGATCTTTACCTCGACAGGTATCGCTTAACTGGATCCTGAAAATCCATTCTCCTCGGTGTGTCCTCCCACGCAAGGAATTTCCGGCAAAAGGACACCCTTGGCTATCCCGGGATATATCTCTCGGAGGTCAGTGGTTGTTACGTTGTGTATTATATGTAAACATGTAGGAAAAGTTTCAGGTGGACACGTCTAATTGTATTAATTTAAATAGTTAAACATTTGATAGAAATAGTTCTTTCTATGTCTCTAGGACTGTTCTAAAGACAGTAATACTGAGGTAAATATAAATGAGCTTGAGCTCTCCCATAATAAAAACCTGCTACGAAATTTGGCATACGATCACGGTGAAGGTACCAATCATTGATATTATTAATGACTGATCACAATTGTTGATGCACCCTGTATTAAACAACGTACCTGGAGTGTTTGCTATTTCAATTTTACACCGTTTCTGTCAAAACAGTTTAGCTTCTTATAAACATGTAGCGAGGAATATAAAAAATAAGAAATTCAGAAATGTTACGTGAAAATTTAAGTAGACTATAAATATTCCTGCAGTAAGATCGCATTCCTTCTGTTATAACCGGAAACCACATCAACTGATTTCTAAACATAAAATTAGCTGCCCTTTTTTGCACTTATACATTGCTTTACAATGATGATGCAAATGGTATAAGTTTCTTGCCAAAACAAATATAGATCACTAAATACAAAACTTACAAATGTATAGAAAGCATTAGAAACAAGCTTCACCTATAATTAGAAAACTTTTTTGTCGGTCTTCTGCCTTTAGAGCCCTTTTCAAAACCATGTCTTACTTTAACTTTCAAAAACTGTGGAAACGTACCATTCTTATTAAAAAATTTAATGTGTTTTTTAGACGAGCTCAGCTGATTAGCAAAATACTGTTTGTTAATTGTTTGATGCTTATGTCTTATCACAAAATGTAATCAAAGTACTTTTCGTTAAATGTGTAACTGAAAATTATAAAAGTTTGCAATGGCGCCTTCTTGCTCTTTCACAAGAATGTTTTTAGACAATATAATTCAAATTCTTATAGGCTAATAAATAACATAAACCTTAAGTCAACTAGATAAATAGTTTTTGAGCAAATGGATGATAAATTCGGACCTTAGTTTTGAAGCTGAAAAGTTGAGCCAAAAATTCTAGAAATTCCTTAATGTCCTTTTGGCAAAACGTTCTCCTTTCCAATTTCCAATAAATATTCGATATATTTCAGTATTCCAAACTTCTGTATTTTACGAAATACAGAACGTATTAACACACGCATACACTCACTTTTCATGTTTTTTGAGATTCTGAAATCCAAAGCGCTTATTTCCGTCAAAATTTGTATTTTTTTTGTTTTATCGATCTCATGCTAGTGTGTTGGAAGATAATAATGACCAAATTTTCTTGGTGGTACCTTGCGGGCGTCAGTTAAACGGTACTCGAACTGTAGAAGAATCAGCGCTGGTCACTTATCGGATGGGTGGACGAAAATAGCGGCATATGCCACCGGTCGTGCTTCGTAGGGCATGTAAAGCCGTCGATCCCGGGTATCATACGAGCTCTCTGACAATTGTAAACCATGTAATGGCACTTCTCTTCTCTGTTTGGCGCGCAAGGCTAGCCTCCAGTCTTACATACTTACAAAAAGGTCTCACAAAACTTACTGAGCGTAAATAGCTAATAGGGAATGGGTTATACACAAAAAGAAGACGATCGTAAGGGTTGTGACAGCATGTTAGCATAAGGTTCTTTTCGTATCGTTCACCTATGATCTTCACGTTACTTGCCAAATATAATGTCTGTAAGGTTAACATTACAATATTTGGTAAATCCAGTTATAGAGGGTGTCCTAGGACGTGAGTCACTATTCATCTACTTGTAGGAGAGGTGAAAAGAAGTCGAAACTAAAGAGTGGTAATTTTTTCTAAATCAACTATTAAAGAAGTTGTGGCCTGTTTTAGTTTAATACCGAAACAGCGGAAACAATAAATGATATTAAGGGGTATTTGATACGAACTGTCTACGTTACTATGGAAATTATATTATTTACTTGTATGTCAAACAGTGAAGCAGCTTAAAAGTGATTTCTCTGCTGGAGCTTATTAACAGTGTTGATAATATTTACTTTTACACGGACGAGCACGCTAATATCCATTACATGTCCGCTTTTGTGATGGAAACTCAGTAGCAGCTGCTCGAGAATATGGGTTGAGATTTTCCAAATCGGTGACTACCAGACCGATGAGTTTTCCAACGAGCCCATAACCACCTACGTGAACACGGCACTTTTCCAAACTCGTCGACTGAGCGTCCAATACAGCAAGTACTAGACAATGAGGACAATATGCTGCAAGAATTTGATAATAATCCCAGCACCTCTGTTTGTCGAGTATCTGCACAACTTAGTGTACCACGAATGCAAGCTTGGAGATCATTAAAACGTCATAGTTTATATCCATTTCATATCCAGCCTGTTCTGCCCTCTTACCTACAGATTCCGCCTTTTGGATTATTCAAAATCGAAACCCACGTAATAGAATTTTATTCACGGATGAGGCAACGGAACAAGAAGAACAGCCACTCTTGGGATTAGGAAAATCCATCATAGTGTCAAATTATCAACATATGATTTCAGTGAATATCTGCTGTGGAATTATTGATAACATACTCATTGGTCCATTCGTTTTTGAGAACCATTTAACTGGCGACAGATATTTAAATTTTCTAGAAGATCATTTAGGAGGATTGTTAAATGATGTCCCTCTGGCGATCAGACATGGTATGTGGTACCAGCACGATGGTGCCCCTGCGTACTATGCATTAAGTGTAAGATAATTTTTGAAACAACGGTTTGAAGGACGTGTGGTTGGCATAGGAGAACAGCACCCATAACCTGCAAGGTCGCCGGACTTAACTTGTTTAGATTATAATTTGTGGGGCCATATGAAAGATGTGGTATACCAAACACAATCAGAGACTGTTGAAGATCTTAGGACACACACACATTTTTGAGGCAGCAGAACTAACAGTTGGTTGGAGACCCATCTTGTATATGTAACAACCTAACAGTTTGTATTCTATTGGCAATTTGTTTATTGTTGTATTATGCCTTCTGCATTCTTCGCGTATTTATTATTCTTAAATCCAGTATCATAATCTTCTTAATTTCGAATTAAATAATAATTGTTTCTATAGTTAATAAATACAATAGACAGCTATTTTTATTATATTTTCTAAAGTTTTAATAAGTTTAATTTAAACCAGTTTAAATCCAAAGAAATTACCTCGAACAAAGTCTAGAAAAGATTGAACTTATTCTAGTTACAATTTTTGTTCATTTATAACACATCAAAATAATATTATCAAGATACCTTGGTGCTTGGGTTCGAAACCTAAGCAGAACTATGCAGATTTATATAAATCTTGTCTGCAACCCACCACACACAATTTCCCAATCCGACTTGCAACCGTGGGATCTTAACTCTAAAAACCTTCTCTGGAATTTCAGTCGTTCGGATGCGACGTTAAACTGTAGGTCCCCCGTGTTTCTACCTTAGCGCTGAGGAGAAACACGTGGCAGAGAAGAGGCCGATGCCCAGCAGTGGGACGGAAAGGCTGTTGATTGATTGATTGACCTTTGCTTTTGGTTTGTATTTATATATAGGGTCTCTTACTACTTGAGGTGGCTACTTCGTGCGTAATTCTAGAACCAAATATAGTTAAAAATTCTAATAAAGGTATAATAAGGTAATTATATTACTTATTAAATAATTACAATTTCAGAAAAGCCAATATTTATATTTAGTTTAGTTGAAATTCACTACAAAGATTGTTCAAAATGGCCACCGCTGCTCTCGAGACACATTCTGGCTCTTCTTAAGAGAGATCTGGTTGCCCTATGTAACATATCATTGTTATACCGAATTAGTGCTATACAAGTATAAGTGATCTTATGTTTCACGTTTTATTGATGTTTAACGTTTTGTAAACCCTTTTATGATATGTTCGAAATGTGTTCTTTCAATGTCGATACGGGTTCTATACATATACAGAGCAAAATATTCCGCACCCTTTCAAAAATGCCCGTAGTATCTGAAATTGTTTGACAGACGTGTTTAATTGGTTGTTCCAGCTCGGCATGATTATTGACAGGTGCAGCGTAAAGTAAACGTTTTAGGTAACTACAAACACAAAACTCTAAAAGAGCCAAGGTGGAAGTTTGTGTGTTTACTGCTCTTCATATAAGTTTCTTCGTCTTTTGCAACTGGTGAAAATGAGCGTTCGAATTACCTAACAAACGTGGATGACAAGCTTCCTAGTTCTCTGTTCGCGGAAATGAATACAGTTCACATGTATTAGACTAAAATTATCATATATTAATTTGTTTGATTTGTTGAAAATAAAAACTACTTCTTATAAGTAATACGTTGTGAATCAATTTTTATTAGTTTACTGCAGAAGTCATACAGCGGTTATTTTTGAAAAATTTATGATAACAAACAGCGTAGGTATGTTAGCACTAGAAGTTGGTGATTTATTAAAATTATATTAGAAGTACCTCATTTAAATTTGGATAGTTTAATAATTAACGCAAAATGAAATATTTATATTTATATTAACGGGAGATATAGAAATGCAATCGATTCCTTAAAAAAATATCTAGGAGTTGTTGTGAACACAGACCACAACCTACTTGTATGGGTAATGCGGATCAGGCTAAGGCAACTGAAAAAGGAACTTAACAATAACAGACTTAACTGAGATCTGTTGAATAAGATATTAAACAAGCAGTAATGCAAGAAGGAATAAATAAGTAAACACAAGGAAAACTGCAAAGAAACAAGAATGGATGACAGAAGGAAGAAGAAAAATAAAGCACGAAATACAAGAATATATAAAGCAATAAATAGAGTGATTAGAAGAAAGATCAAAGAAGCAAAAGACAATTACATTTCAAACAGATGCAGGCAATTTGAAAAATTTCAGAGACACTTGATATATTGAATATGCATAAGAAGTTAGAACAATAATAAGTATAGGAAAAGTATAGGCAATGTGACTTATTATAGGATTCTGGATTCTCAGAATCTCAGAAGAATTTTAAAATGTGGGTAAAATATGTATAAAAACTCTTTGTGGATATTAGAACAAATGACAATGAGAAGAGAAATACATTAGATTATATAAATATAACAAACGAAGAAACAAGAAAAATGGAAAAGCTGTGGGTCCAGATGAAGTCCTTAGCGAAATTATTATGTTAATCGAGGATGTGAACTTCAACATTGGTAGATCTATTTAGTACAATATACGTACATAACTGAGGTAATACCCCGACAATGGTTGTGATCGACCTTAATGATATTACCAAAGAAAGATAATGCAAAAGAATGCACATGCTTAAAATGTCCTTAAAAATTCTACGTGCTCGAATATTCAAAAAGTCAAAAAGAGAAATAAATCGTATGCAATTTGAATTTGGAAGTGGGCTCGGGACAAGAGACGCGTTATCGACATAAATATGTGTATATAATTAATACAGGTGTTTTCGTATGTTTCGTTGACGAAAAGGCTTCTGACAACGTCCGTTACGACCGCCTAATAGAAATGCTAAGGAAGCAGTTAGTTGATACTCAAGATATCATAATTATTCAAAAATTCAATTAGAATCAAAACGCCGCGGCGCGCTGTTGCTAGAGTTGAACGTAAAGCAACAGAATCAAAAATTATTTATTTAAGATTCATCAAAAAACACAAAATTGCTAATTCAAAATTAATTAGATTATAAAAACAAATCATAATTATACAACAGCGTGGTGTAATACTTTTTCAAATGTAAATTTGCGCCTGTTGTCAGCGAGAATATGTTTGTACTATGAAAAGGCTCTCCCGACATCACACGACACTATTGGTACAAACTCATAATTTACAATGTCAATGATATTTAAATGTGCATTTCTTGGGTCAAGGGCTGGTTCATTTTGCGACACCCCGCTTATATTTTTCATTTGTTGATAGCCCGTACTTTTTGACAGCATTTCGTTTAATTTATTAATGAAATCCTTTATCTTCAGTTTAGTTAAACTCTTAACCACATCTTCTACTGTTTAAATGCTGTCTTGTAAAGATAATCCCTTCGCCTCTAGTTTAGAGATTGCAGTTGAAATGCAAGCCAAATTAGCTCGAATAAAAATCAAATATTCTCGAATACCTTCTTTTCTCAGAATATCCTGTGCTTCTCCAATGCCCTGTGTTCTTCAGAGTCGAATTCATTAACAACTTTCTTCATCACTTCAAAATTTACAGCATAATACACAGCAGCCTCGATCCAAGTTCTCCATCTTGTAATGATCGGCGCGGGCGAAAGTGGAACGTCCCCCGCAACTTCCCGAAACTTCTGCACACGGTGCTTTAAGAAAAATCTTTTTCACAGATGATATCAGCACGTCAACGTTTGAATAAAGATTGCGAACTAAGTCAGCTACTCGGTGTAAACCATGTGCTACGCAGGTCACACGTATAATGCTTGGATACAAAATCTGCAGTCCTCGCATATATGCACATATATGGCGCAGCATCACCACAAACCACTCGCACTTTTTATATAAAATTCCCTACGGCCATAATAAGCTTAGAGAGTCGTTGAAAAAAGCAGCAATTGTTGAATGATTCACTTTGTCCAAGACTTTAAAAGTCAGCAGATATGATTTATTGTTTTCCTCGTTTTCGTTCTGCATCGGTTGTTTCATCCAAAGACTCCGAAATACTGCGATCCTTTACTTTTTCTCTTAGTTTATGTAATGTTGCTGTATATAAGTCGGAAACATAATTTTCGCTTAATGCCGCTTCGTCTGGAATATTCCGTTTCGTGTACTTTTCCAAAAACTTGCAGAGAACTTAATTCTTTAATTTAGCCAACGGAAAATAAGAGCAAAAGCCGTACAAATTTCTTCATTAAATTCTCAACGTTTAGATCTAGACCTTGGTAAAGCAGAAATTGACACTTGCCGTTGAGTATTCGCCCCTTTTCGATTTTTTTTACTTGCATGTTTTACGGTTTGGAGATGCTGCGTAACTTGGAATTTGTTGGTTGCCGCAATAAGAATTTCGCAGTATTTTCAACGTACAACAAATCCTTCGTAATCCTCTTAGCATTTCCAAATATTCTAGTTTTTCAAAGCTTAACAACTAAGAAAGTACTTACCTATTCAACATACAGAATGAATGAGTTTAGAAAATTATTTAAAATGCTTGGAATTTCCTACGCTGGTTGACGACGTGAATCTGTACTTGATAAAAAAAATTGTATGAATAGGCAATTTAAACAGACAAATGCTGCAAATTATGCATTAATGCTCAAAACAATTAACCTTCCAGTAGTCGCACGGGGTCGTACAGATCTGACAATTCTTATTTCAGCTATAACTCTGTAATTTTTTGATCTTACGCTTGGTCGTTTTCGGTACCTTTCGATCGAGTACTCTCTTATGCTCATACGAAAGCGCATTAGTTTAGGTGTATTCTTTTGAGAATTACCACCTGTGAGCCAAGTGAGGTGCCCTTGTAAGTGAATACATATTGATGGTGATGGTGATGGTTGAGCTGATTTAAATCATTTGATTCCTTTTTTTACACTAAATGAACCTTATTTTCATTATTTCAATAATGACATATGGCATTTTTAAAGTAAAATTTGAAAAAACAGAACATATTAAGATAACGTCAAGAAATGCACATTTTGCTTTGATATTATTTTGTGAATTTTCAAATAAAGTTAGAAGTGTAAATTTTGTGACGAATGTGTTTTATTATCCTAATAAACAAATATATTCAGTAATGAGCAATATATCTCAATTAATATGAGTGCAAAAAGTCAGAATACCAAGGGGTCTGAGAGACCTACTGCGACTACTGGTGTCCAGATAAAAGGTGCGACTACTGGAAGGTTAAAATATGCATTTATTACCAAAAATGTCTAAAATATGCATTTGCAGATGCAAATATGCAAATGCATAATTATCCTAAGCCTAGTGATCAATGGTACCGTATAAATCCTCATCCTCATGCTTATCTTTATAGTTTAGGACGAGTGGCCTGTATTCAACCTTTTCCTGGGTTTTCCTACACTCCTTCTGCTTTGTATGGCATACTGTACGGATTTGCAGGGAATTGTGGTTTTTGGCGTTCTTCTATATGATCTTTCCATTTTTCTCTATATTTTCTTATCATATCGTGGATGATCGTTATTTGCAATTTTTCACTGAGCTCATCATTTCTGTATTTATATTTTAATAATAATAATAGATAATTGTAGATAACAGGTATTTATTACATACAATATGTCATTATCAAAAGCATTTAATGTAGTAAACATTTGTACTAGGATAATAGCACACTCGATGTTGATTTGGGACTTGGCTCAGGTCTTCTATTCCAGAACTTCCAGAACTTCCAGTAGCCTCTTCGTGTGTATCGGGCTAGTGATCTTAAGAATGTCTTTTCGGCAGTTCCTAGACGTTTGCTATTCTTATGCTTCATTACCTAAGTCCCATGCAGGAGTGTTGGGAGAGCGGGCTTTATAAACTTTTCTTTTCTTACTTTGCCTCTAAGCGATCTACGATTCGTTCCACATGTCTTCTGAAACTTCGAGAGCTTCAATTATGTCATCTTCAGCAATAAAGGTGATCGTATAGCTTACATAATTTAAATTTCGAGACTTCGTTCGATAATAACTTTAGAAAAACTAAATATGGTTATTTTGAAAACAAACAATATCATTGCAAAATTAACAATAAATAATATCAATATAGAAAGGGTTAACAATTACAAGTATTTTGGCTTATTACTGAACGACGAAAATGAACAAACTCCAGAAATAAGCGCAAGAATAGGAACACATGAGCTGCTGTCTTCGTAAAAATGAAAAATATGCTTTGCAACCGTGATTTGAAGTTAGACCTTCGAAATCGCTTCGTGATGTGCTATATATCCAGTATTATTCTACAGAATGGAAGCATGGATATGAATAAAGATGTAGGCTTTCGAATTAAGATATATATATATATATACGTATGCCAAGAACATCATAAATGGAAAGCGAACGGAGAGGTATTGCGATGATGAGGAAAGAACGATAAACATTAGTTCAAACTATATGACGCAATTTTGTTTACTATGTCCATGTTAAGCGTTGATAAAAATACAAGCTCACAATAATTCATGCAAGGAAAGATTAAAGAAATAAGGAATATAGGAAGGCGCAGAATGTAGTGGTCAAGGAACTTAGAAGAAAATATGCGAAATTAGTCACAGTTGTCACCCTAGAAGAATTCCTGCTCATATTTCTGACAAAACAGTACTCTGTAAACGATGCTTACAGGCAATACCAGCAAGAAATTAATATGAAGGGCATGAGCTTGAATGTTTAATAAAGCATCAACGCGTTCCTATATAAAATAGTAAATGGAATATCCTGATCCGTGAAATTTTTCTGGTTTTTTGGTTCTTACCGTCCACTGTTGCAGTATATTGCGTAGGTCCACTGCAACCCTGTGGAGCAACTGGAGAAGTTCCGGCATTCGAATTCTCAGGTAGTAATCACATGGTCGGGCTTGAGTAATCAGTGGCTGTAGTGAAGATTGTTACGGGCCAAACGAGCTTTTTCGTCAACCCGCAACGGGATCGGTAGAAAAAGGCTTACAGCTTAGCTCAGAGGAGTAGGGCGGTTCGCGGAAATCGCTTACGGGAGGAAATCTTCCTAGTTGTGTACAGAGTGGGTCACAATTAGTGGGCGCCGCCATCCAAATACAGCTGATTGCAGGTTCTCGTGGAAGGCCGAGGAGCCAGCAGCTTACGGGAATCAAACTCACCTTTGTTGTGCTTCCCTCATGTTTATAAAACTTGCAAAATGTAATGCATTTTAAAACACATATAATTAAGCGACTGGAAATGACAATACAAAAATGACGGCAAATGGTAATTTAATAGTGCTATATTACAAATAGTTAATTTGAGCGTTCGAGAGGAGGGACTTGCCGTCGCTGGCGTACTTTATTTAACTTGTGCAAACGACTTCGTGGCCAGTGACGTCGGAACTTACACAAATAACACA